>VWYI01034263.1:0-42768 GCA_013399455.1 Anthoscopus minutus
AGATCTATCTGAATGCAAGATAATACTTTCCATGATAAGACTGACTGAGTCTTGGCACAGGACTGTATCCAGCTGAGTATCTCCGAGGATGGCAGTTCTGCTACCTCTTTGGGCAACCTCTTACTGGTAATCCTATGTGATCTGTGGGGCTGGACCAGGTGATATCCGTGAGTCTCTTCCAACTGTAAAAATTATGAACCATAAAATCCACATTTTAGAGATAACCTGAAGTTCTCTAAGATTAAGTTTCTTATTCAATGTCTTTTTCAGTTTTTGGACATCAAAACTTAAGAAGGAAAATGGAAGAATTTCTTTATTTAACACACATTTCTGTTTCTCAAGAAATGAGTTTTGACTGCCTTCAGTTATATATACATGCATGTATACCTCCACAAATAGGTATTTATTGTATATACATGAACACAGTACTGTCATTCTTAAAATTTGTACTCAAAGATGTTCTGTTTATCTTAGCTTTTCAGAAAATTTGTGTCGTTGATGTTTTTCTTTTTGTGTGCATGACCTGTTTAAACAGGACATTTTAGTGGCATCATTTTGAACTAGAACATTTATTTCATCCTTTCTCCTTGGTTCTGAGAGACATTGTGTTTACAAAGGAAAATTTCTTATGTTGTCAAACCCTTGACTAAATTTTCTTTCTCAGAAGCCATTTATGTTTTCCGTAGTGATTCAATTGTGAAGTGTGAACCAGATAACATAAAGCAGATCATATACTTTTCTTACTCTTACCTCTGAAAATTACTCCGTAACTAACATTTTTATATACATTTCTTGCACAGATTATTCATTTTTTTAAAAAAAGTTGTTTTTTTAAACAGCTGAAATAATTTCCCTAATTTTCAATTTTTCAACTGCCCAGAAGTTTCTATTTTACTTTCTACAGTTATTCCAATGTTTTTTCTAATGAGAGAGAATCTTATGACTGAAAAAACTGTTTCTCATCTCATGACGATGAGGAAGTAGGGTATACTTCAGCCCTTGCACTCCCTTTTGTGTTTCTGTTCATGTTCTTATTAGCTATTTGGTCTCTATAAAAATTGGTGTTTTAGAGGCAGTTTGTTCAGTGGCTCATTAGCCATTGTCTGGCTTTGTACCTGTGCAGACAAGAGGGAAAATTGAAAGCAAATTCCTTGGAGGTGTATTTTTTTCCATAGTTGAAGACCTGTAGGTTTTTGTATTTGCCTGATTTAAAGCCATGTCCAGAGGCTAAAATCAAGATTAATGCAAGCTGAAGTTTTATGCCACTTAATTAAAACATCTGCACTGTTTTCTTTCACTGTTGAATGCTTCTGACAAACAAGTTCCTAGAGCAATGTGGTTCTGGTGTTTTCCAGATTTTGTAGGGCGTAGCATTCCTGCATTGGTCTTAATTTAGTGCACCAAATGTACAGATTAATTACGCTTCTTCTCAGTCTTTGTCTTTATTTCTTCTTTTTTCAAAGGAGATAAATAAGTGTATCTCTTGTGATTTCAGGGAAGGATGAAAGAACACACAAGTAGGTGTGTTGCATAACATAGCTATATTAGGAAGTCCTTACCTTAGCCAAAACAGCTTATGCATGGACTTATGTCCCACTGAGAACTGTCAGGTTCCAACTGCTGAGTATCAACCTCCAGCTTGAATACAGCAGGATGCAACAGGGAAGGTGTGGTATGAAACAGGTAGCTAGCAAACAACCTCGCCACCCCAGTTTCTAGTGTTTCATCATGGAAAAAAGAAGGATCATCATGATTAATTTCTTTCTGAGTGTCCTTGCCCTAAACTGTACTGATCTGTAGAAACGGATCCACTTCATGAGCCAGTTAGATGAACCAAAATTTTCTATTTCTTTCACCAGTGGAGTGTACAATAGGACAGGCTTTTTTCTTCCCCACACTGTAGAAACCCAGCAGAGCAAGTCATGCCAGCATGATCTAAAAGAGACCAAGATTTGCCAGCTTCCCATCAACTCCTGAGAAAGTGAAGGGGCAAGTACTCCTGAGAATCTTTTCTTGACACATGAAGAATAAGAAAGTGGATGGGACTAGTCAGCATGAATTTACAAAGGAGCAGTGTTATTATCAAGAAACTAAAAAAAATGAGGTTAAAAGAGAAATAGAAAACACAGACACTTGTATTTATATCTGGAGTTTTATGTTACAGTAATTTCACAAAACCAAACAGGAGAAATTAAAAAAACCCAAAACAAAACAAAACCAACCAAACAAAAAAGATACACAGCAACTGCAATTTTAAACCTCTAGTAGACAACAAAAGTTTTTGCTCACCCTGCTGGTTCTTTCTACAGATACAAAATGAATGAACCTTAGACTCCTTTAGCCAAATTTTTCCAGGCCAATTTTTCTATTTATATGTCTATTTCCTTTCACATTCACCTATTGATTCTTAAAAACAATTGTATAAAAAAAATCTCTCTTTTACAGCTAGCATATCTGAGTACTCACAAACATGCTCCTGTGTTTTAGAAAGACAGTCTCCTGGAGTATACCAACATTCTCCCAAAAAGAAACTGCTGTTACATCCACTGGAAGTAGGACAGCACGCCACAAGACAGAAAGTCAGTCAGGATGATGTAGGTGTCTGTGTCCAGGTGCTGGTAGTGGGGGATCAGGGGTGATCTTTTTGACAGGAGGACAGGGACTGCCCCATGCTGGACACAACCTATTCCAGCCATCTCCAAAGTGAATACATGCAAGATAAAACTGAGGCCATCAGCCTCATAGTATGGGGAAGTAGCAGTTTTTGTGAAAACGTGTTTAAGAAAGGGAAAATGTCCACCATCAAAGTGAGGAGGGAGGAAAAAAAATAAACAGATGATGATTAACCCTGTAAACAACAAGGTCAGTGAAAAAGGAGTGAGAGGAAGAGGTACTTCTCTCCAGGTCGCAAAGCAGAGATTCCCCTGCAGCACTGCTCCATTCTGGAGCAAATATGTACCCCGTAGCCCATGGGGAAGTCCACAACAGAGCAGGTACATATTTCCAGAAGGAAATTCACCCTGTGGAGGACCCAGGCTGGAGCAGGAGAAACTCATAAGGAGGAAGTAGCTGCAGAGAAGACCGATTATGTCCTGATGCCAAAACTCCATTCCCCATCTTCCTGGCCTCCCAGGATTGGATGAGCAGAAGAGGAGTTGTGAGTGAGGGAGTGAAGTTGAGCCTGGGGAAGAAAAGCCAGGGGAAGTATGTGTGAAGGGGGTTTTAAAATTTGTCTTAGTTTCTTACTATCCAAAATTATTTTAATTAGCAATAAATTAAATTAATTTTCCACAGGTTTAATTTCTTTTTCCTGTGGTATTAATTGACAAGTAATCTTCTTGTATTTACTTTGCCTCATGAGCTTTTTCATCTTATTTTCTTCCTCTGCCCTGCTGGAGGAGTAGCAGTGACAGAGCAGCCAGGTCGCTGTCTGGTATGTGGCTAAGGTCAACCAGCTATGTAGGTTAATGAGAAATATTTGGGTTTTGCCACTCTTTTGAAAGTACACCGTCTTTTATGCCATATAGATTTTGTAGAAAGCACAAAAAGGTGAGAATCACAAGGTATGAATAGCAGTACTATGAAGTACACACCCATTCTTTTCTGTCTGAAATCTGAGGCAGATTAAGGTCTTTATTTAGTCTCATCTCCTCTCTATCATCTAAGAAGAGTGATTAACCCAAAGAAACAGCAGTAGATGCTCAAATGATAGCAAAATATTTCAGAAATGCATTTTCATGCATTCACTTGAAAAAACTTTTTGCAACTCTTTGGCTGGGACATTGCTGCAATGCTCCACAGAGGGGGCAGCAAATATCTGGATGAAGAGATCTCAGAAGTATGATGACACTAAGGGAATGAGAAACTGCTCTTAAATCCCACTGGGAAACTTTGAGTGCACCTGAAAAAAAAATAATCTATATGGCATGTATATGATCAATATGGGCATGGCAGCAGCTTGGTGCCTCAGCAGACACAGAAGACAAGTTGGCAGCTTATAAAAGTTAAGTTTCATGCATTACTTCCACAACCCTCATACTGTATTGTAAAACTGTTGCATGTTAGGGTACAAATTAGTCCTTCATCATGCTGTTGCCACTTTAAGCAGGACACTGGTGAAGGCTTCTGTCAGTGTAATCATTAAGTATCCATATACATAGAGTGTTATTCATGGAATCAATTCATTTAAGCAACTTAGTTGGCTAAAGCTGCATGAAATGAATATTCAATTAAACCTGTTTTGGATCTCATTCAGATATTCAAATAAGCTAAACCTTTAGCTTGTTCATTTGTGAAATAAGGTCTTTTATATGGATGTAAAATAGCTTTTCACAATGGTTAAGCGCTGATCTCTGATCCACATATGTGTAACAACTAGAAGTAGCATAATCCAGGAATTTGAGAAGCTAGTGACAGTATCCGCACTGAACTGCTGCTCCACTGGGACTTTTCACTCTTCCAAAACCACATTAGGCCAGACATGCTCGTCTTGCATGTTTGTACTTCAAGATAATGAAAATGCAGCACTGAAACACGGAAGAGTAGTTCCTAGAACACCTGATCTTCCTTTTCCATTTTGAAATTCTGGAATGTGGTCTGTAAACACAGATTTTCAGAGGACTTTTTTCTCTCACGAATATTTTATAGTTAACTTCAAGCACTCCTTTCAGGACTTTTGAAGGCAATAACCTTTTTAAAATCAGACCCTCCCAGGCTTCTTAACCTTAGTTCTTAGCATAAGCTGGAGATTCACATAATCTCTAGTACAATGTCAGCTATATAGCCTGAAAAAATATGTGAAGTTTTAGATTAATGTAATCAAGAACATGGCTGCATGGTTGAACAGGAGATGGCTATCTGTCTAGATGTCTCATTGTATTAGGTAAAGCACGTGTCTTTCCAGTGCAACATTCAGCAACAACTAAAGAGGAAAGCTATTCCACAGAAACAGGTGGGATAGGACTGCATAATTTCTTTGGTTTGAGGTTTTTTCCATATTTCTAGAAAATATGGTCTAGCTGGGAGTCAGACATCACAGGCCAAGCTCTACCTCATGACCATTTCAAATATCAATAATTTCCTGTGTGTTGCATGACTAGACTATTTATTCAAGATGAAAGGTGAGTTATGTTGTTAGTGCTGTCATTGACAGGTGACACAGGTGGAAGCAGGTTGAGTGTAAGAAATGATAGGCAAGGGTGCTGTTATTTTTGAATTCACAGGAAGTGATAAAAAGTTACCTGCTTAGTGAGACTAGAACAGATGACAGGGCTAAAAATAAAGAAATATAGGCATACCATCCCACAAATGCATCAATAAGCATTAAGAAAAACAAAGAGCACTCTAAATATTTTTTTTATACTTTAGCAGATTTTTGCACTACATTTTTTCACCCTTATTCCTTCTTATTTTGGGTCATTGCTTGTTTTTTTTCAGGAGAATCATTATATACTTTATTTTGAGGATTAAATTCTATTCTATCATGATATAAATAGATTTAGAGAGATGAAAGGTGGTATAAAAAAGGGTAAATCTGCTAATTGCAATCAGATTCAAATAAGAAAACACAGAAAATCCTTGTTTTTTCAAATTAATAACAGCCAGCTAATTGTGTCACTATCACATGAAAAGGATAAAGATCTAAAATAAAAACCCACCAAAAAAAGAATAAGTGAGAATCAAATTGACAAGACTCAGGAAAATAACTTTCTTTCTTTGATTTTTTTCTTGTTTGATTGTTTGCTTTTGTGCCCAAAGTGAAACATCACAGCTTTTTTATTTTTGTGGGGAAGTTCAGGGGAAAGAAATAAATATGTCTGATTTTTAAAAAGGATCATTTTTTACTACCTGAATGGTTCTGGAAACTATTTTTAGAGTCTATTTAATTTCTATTTGGTAGAGGCAAAGCATTCTCCTCATCAAAGCATCCCATTGCCAACAGGAGCAACTCTGAAAGGGGAAGGACCTGGTGTGATATTAGGAAGAGAAGGCAAAGACATCTCCTGACTGAGGCACTACATGTGTGGTGAGTTTCATTCTCTGTGGGTCAGACCTGATACAGTTTTGAAAGATAAACAGGATAAAAAGTAAGCAGGCAAATAAAGAAGGCAAAAAAAGATATTACATGATTTTGTGAATATCATCCATGTGTCTTTCTCTTCTTCCTTCCTAAAGAATGCCACAGAAGTTTTATATGTTACTGCAGTTCTTCCTGCCTGAGTATTAGAGCCATGTTAAAAAGTTTTCTGTCCTTGGAAAAAAGCTACTTTAGCGTTCTTTGGTTGAAAAATATCCACATTACTTATTGTGCTGAAACATCTGGCAAGTCAGATTTCAGTTTTTTGCCCTACAGAACCAAGTATAGTTATAGTCTTCTTTGAAAGTATTTTTATTTTCTCTCATTTGAATTTTTTTGCCATATGAATTAATAATAATTCTCAATTTCTTTCACCAAGAGAAGCCTATTACCCCAGGAAAAATGATCATTCATGCTTCAATGATGTGATCCAATTCCTTTTTGGACTGACAATATACCTATTGTAAAACAAACATGAATCTAAAGTAAACTCATGAATCTAAACTATTAGCAGGTTAAATAAATTCCTAAAATATAAGAAAAAAATTTACCATTCCCATAGCCTGGCTGATATGACAAATGTTGAATAAATTATATCAAACAGGATATGCTAATTTCTTAAAGCTAGATGTATTGCTTCATAACATTAGAAGCAGAAAGTATTAGCAAAAAAACCAGTTAAAATGAGATTATAAAAAATGTTTTCTTCAGAGTCAAAATAAGAGGCCCCTTAGATACGGCACAGAAGCTCTAGATCTTTGTTTCACCCTAGCTTTTGCACAGCATACATCTCTCAAGAACATCTGTCTTTTGAAGTTCTTAACTCATAACTTGAGATTTATGTGTCTGAGCACACATAGCATTATTGGTGTGCACAGGATTTTGTCCCATCTGTCACATCCTGAGGGGGGATCAAGACATTCTTCAGACTAAGTTTTCCCAAAGGAAATCATTCTGCTGGATGCTAACTGCATGTTGTGCCCTTCCTCAGCAACACGAGCCCCTCACAAAGAGCAGTGTGATCCCTTTCATAAAGCATCCACCACTTTCTTTCAGTGGCATGTATATATATCATACATACATACATACATATGTGTGTGTGTGTGTGTGTGTGTATATTGCTCAGCATTGTAGAAGAGTGGTTCTGCTTCCTCACTTCCTTACACAGTTCCAACCCATAGCCTCTCACCGCCTTCAAGCTTCTCTCCAGGCAGATTCAAAAAATAGGACTAGTTCCAAGGGCAATTAAGGTGGGAATACTTCTCATTGTCCCTCTATAATGGCCACTCATAGTCAGAAAATTGCATGAGCCCCTGTGAAGTGGAAGAACAAAAATAGCCAAATGACTTGTCTCAGGGTTTTACAGTTTCAAAAGCTGGCATTGCAATGAGTTTAGAAGAACTTGCATTTCATACTTAGCTGTGACAAGTGTCACTTTCACAAAATATTTAAGAGAAATATTTGGGTGCAAGGAGAGCTAAATACCTGGGGAGTAGAGAAGGAATGGACTACATGTACAGTAATGCACAAGAATTTCCATGTGAGGGTCCAGGATTTCTGGCGCACTTGTTCTATAAAAATTGTATTCTCTCCTGTCCTTTTTCTAGTTCTGACTGCTGTAATTGCTTCTATTTTGCTAAAAGGATAGCTAGGGGGAGGGAGAGGGAATGGGCCAGGAGGGCCTGGAGCATCTGGGGACAGAAGAGGGAGTGGAACAGTCACATTAGTGACAGTTCTGCTGGTCCCCAGGCAGTTGTAGCTCAGGGTGGGCAGAGCAGAGCCACTCCCCAGGCTGAACTGCAGAAGAAGGGCCCTTGCCAGCCCTGTCCAACCACTCAGCATCTATATCCAGAAACAATGGTATTTCCTAGGCTTTCAGTGGAGCAAGGGTTTTCCATATAAAGCTGTACATTATTTTGCTTCAGATCCTGGATAAAAACTGTTGCAAATATAATGTGTTCTCACCTCAGCTGGATTTTAATGCTGATCTGGAAGGGAAATGAATGGTCTAAACAACCCATTTGCTACTTCTTATTGTTAAAATGTCACCACAATTCTTTATAGAATTAAAATATATCAAAGTAAATACTTTTCTGTATTTGTATTAAATACCCAATTGCAATAAGCCACTTTATGGGCCACTGAACTGGAAAATGAAATTATTGTATTAATGTGACTTTTCACTTATTATAGGAAGCAGTGTCATAAAAATGTCAGCATATTGGCTTTATTTTCATACCTGAAAATAAAACCAAAACAAGAAAAAATCTGCTGAAGTAGAGTAAAACACATTGTTTGACTTTTTTTTCCCAGCTCTGGCACTTTGTATTTAGTATTTGGAGAGGAATTGCTTTATGACTGATTAAAATAGCCTTTAAGAGGAGTCTCTGAAGAGAAAGCATCCAGACCCTTCAGCAGATAATGACCATCATTTTCCTAGCCCACCTGCCCTCCAGGGCTCTTCATGGTAAACCTTCATCTACTCTGCCAGTCTCATGTCTCTCATGCTGTTCACCTAGTTCCCTCTGTGTGCTCCAGATCTACATCCCCTGAACTAGCCCCCTGGAAACATACAACATTTAAGTAACTCTTAAAAGCAGTTGCAAGCCCCAGTGTTCCTGCCCGCCCTGTTCCCCACTGGGGAAGTGGGATAAATCTAGCTGCTAATCCCTGCTATTGCGAGCCCCCACCACTCGGGCTCCCACATGTCCCAGAAGATTCTTGTGTTGAAGATGATTTTTTACCAAAGTTACTATCACCTTATATCTATGTGCAGGAAAAATGTGTCTAATCTAATTTTATTTTATATCTGACATAATCCTTCCTAAGAAATAAATTAAAAATATTGGTACTGGTATGAAAAGGGACTCCAGGTTTTAATTTAGATCTGGGTAATCATAATCCTGCCTGCTGTACAAAGTTTTTGTTAATATGAATTTAGTTCTTATGAGATTTTTTTTCTTAAAACCATCTTGCTCATTAAATCTCTTACTAAACCTGATTCAATCAAAACCTAGTATTAAGCACTGCATCAGTACAGTTCACCACTGATAGAATTCCTAAGGCAAATTAATATGATTCACAGAAGAGTGAGAAAAATGGTGGTGATGTAAGGACACAGATTTATTCTGGTGATTATTCAGAATTTAGGAATGTTTTGACAACTGTAGACCTTTCGGCAATATCTTCTCTTATTCATTCAACATGTTTAATGAACATTAGCAATTGCAGTTATTACTCAACTCCAAAATTTTCTCTCACAGTGTCAAAACCTCTTACTATGCTTAGTAGATCAGAGTAACATTAGAAACTTTTCATCTTTTTTATTGTTTTGGGAAAATATTTGGGGTGGTTTTCTCAGAAAGGTAATCACAAGCTGGCAGATATAGCATCTTAGCAATCAGCAAGGCCAGTGGTGAATAGCATGCAAATATACTCATGAAATTAGCTTACATAGTAATCTACAACTGGATGGCTTCGAATAACATTGGCATTGTAAGACTTCTGGACTGCTGCATAAATGATTCACAATAGGAATAAATTTGTCAAATATATTCATAGTGGTTTCAGTGACTTGTTTTATATAATGATCTTATTTCTCTGACCTAAGTAGCGCCTCTGATGACATCAGAAAAGACCTCCCAGAAGAAAACTGAAACCAAATCAGTTTTAGTAAGTTTATATTTCTAGGTACTAAACTGAAATACACCAAGCAAGAGAAAGAGCAATACTATCAGAATTTCGAGGCAGTGATTTCTAAACTCTTCTTTTCAAAACTGTTTATTCCTGCAGGTGTTTAACACACCATAGGTGATTCTTGGAGGAGTAAGAACCTGGATTCAGGTGTCTGTGTACATTCAGTCTGCTCTTGACTGGCTTGGCGAACAGAAAAGTTCTTCCTCACCTTTGCTATGATATTAAGGGTCCAGGCGGGTGTATTCAGGATATGTTCAAAAACATTAAGTTAAGCAATAAACAAGCAAGACACTTTTATTCATATATGTAATCAGGGAAAGTGGTCAGGGTGCTCCTGATTTCATGCTAGACTAATAATAATACCAGGCTATCAAGCTCCATAGACCAATTATATATTGAAGATTTGTCAAAGACTGTCCATGAAAATAGTGTGCTGGATGGCTAAGGAGATAAGTGTGTCTTCCTTCTGGACCATATGAAAACAAAACACTCAGTAGGATTTGGAAAATCCTATTAACTTGTGTCTTCCCACAGCTGGAGTTCCAGAAAACCTGAGGTCCCAGGAATATGAGATAGTTTAATAGAAGAAGCTCCATTTAGGCTACATGCAGTTTAATATGACCAATTTGGCTATAGCCAGCACATAGTTCATAGCATCAGAAAAATTTGAGAAAGCGGCACAGCCATTTTCAAGACCTTCCTCATCCTGAATGGTTTTACACAATCCATAAGTAAAAACTATGTTAGAGATGAACTGAATGTTTGTCTTGCTGCCCCTCTTGCTTCAATTAAGTTGGGGGATAGAATATGTTTCTTAGTAATTAGGACACTTAGTAGTGAAAGGAATATGTCCGGGACTTGATTTCTTGAGTCGATACTTCATATTACTGAATTGAATACTTCACACTGGATTGAAACCACATTACAGTTTTGCCTACAAGTAGGCATGCATGGCTAGACCCCAAACAAGGAAGAACTGGTCAGAGATCTGAACAGTCAGCATGACCTGTGGCTACAGTTAGGATGAGATAGCAGAGTTCAGGACTAAATGGAAGATAGCAAAGCAAAAGTAGGACCACAATCCTGGACCTCAGGAAAGCAAATGTCAACATTTTCTGCCTGGAAAAATTCATAGGAGGCAGCCCTGGAAAGAAGGCAGGTCTGGGAGACCTTGTTGATATTCAAAGACAACCCCCTCAAGCTTCCAGCAACTAGGGAATCAAGAGACCCTCTTGTCAGCCATTCAGGCAAAGGGAAAGGCCATCTCCAGGCTATTGTGGGCAACTTAAAATAGACCATGTGGAGTGTGAGTGACTCAGCATGATGAACAGGGGTCTGGCACATATATGAGGGCATGGCACAGCACTTTGAGCAGGCAGGGCAAGCAGGCAGGGTTGCAACCACACTCCTGGTGGCAGATTGTGTTGCGGCTTTTTTTTTTCCCTACCAATAGTTTTCAAACAATAAAAAGCATTGCTAGTAAAAGTGTACCAACACAAACAGAATGTCCCATGAAGGACAGAGATGCATGGAATTTCTGAGTCTGGCGGTAATACCAGAGGAAAAGACACCTACATACAGTGCAAGAATGTGAATTATATGCTCTGTCTGGTGGCAGGACAGGAAGAAGTAGAAAGATCATAATTCCAAATACTAAGGAGTTTAAGGGAAAGTGAAAGTCTGGCAGTTAAACCCTTCCAACCCTGAAAAAAACCCACCAGAATTCAAATAAACCCCATGCCTCTTATCATCAGTAGAAGACCTAGTAGAGGTGAGGGAATGGAAACAGGTACTTACTTGGGAGGTAATAAAATTCTCACCTGACCTGCATCACCTTCCCAAGTGTAAAATGGATACGAAGCCCTGGATCCAGATGTTCAGGAGAAGATACCAAAGAAAATAATCTGCCTGGCAGGTGTCCCAGTTACATTTCATCTCTCAGATGGATCACAACTTTTTGTATTAAAAAGAAAAGGGTAATTGTAGCAGGTGACAGACACCCTTCTGAGGGGTACAGAGGGCCCTGTATATCAACTGGCCCCATACCATGGGGCCAGTCTGCTCCCAGTCTAGGGCCCAAATAAGGGAAATCACTGAGCTTGTCCAACCCTCTTATAATTACTCCACTGCTGATTTTCCAGGCTGGCTATGATAAAGTTGACAAGAAGGGCACTGCTGCAATTAAAAAGGCTCTGTGTCAACAGGTTGATTGGGTGAGAGAACAGGTGGTATTCTGCTCAGTCCCTTCAGTAGCAGGGATGAATGATGAAAGGAACAGGAGAACCTACATGATCAATAAATGGCTCAAGGGCTGATGCCATCAGTGGAATTTTGGGTTCTTTGATTATGGTGCGACTTCTATGGCACCTGGCCTGCCAGAGCCAGATAAGCTCCATCTATCTAACAAGGACAAAAGGATTATAGCCTGTGAGCTAGCAGGTCTGATTGAGAGGGCTTTAAAAAAGGTTTGGAGGGGGTATTTTGAATGAAATTAGGTTCTCCAGAAACAAATCCAGGGGTGGTAAGCCAGAGTCAGGGTGAAATCAGCAGCCCAGTGCATGTACACTAATGCATAGAGCATAGAGAAAAAGCTGGAAGCCAAGGTATGCCAGGAAAGCCATGACATAGTCACAGTCACAGAAACAGATCAGATGACTCACATGACTGGAGTGCTGAAATGGGTGGCTACATCTTCAGAAGATTAGGTAGGTGAGGTAGGAGAGGTAGAGGGGTGGCTCTGTATATTATAGAGGTTCGCAATGTTGTGGACCTCGGGATTAATGATGATAAGGTCGAGTGCCTATGGGTGAGAATCAGTAGGAAGGCCAACAAGGCAGACATCCTAGTGAGAGTCTGTTATAGACCACCCAACCAGGCTGAAAAAGTGGATTAATTATTCTGTGAACAGCTGGAGTATGTTTCAAGATCGTCAGCCCTTGTTCTGGGAGACTTTAACTTCTAGGTATCTGCTGGGAACTCAACACAGCAGAGAAGAGGCAATCTTGGAGGTTCTTAGACTGTATGGAGGACAGCTTCTAGACACAGCTGGTGAGAGAACCTACCAGGGGTAGACTTGATGTTTGCAAACAGAGATGGACTGGTGGAAATGTGGTGGTTGGAGGCCATCTGGGAGCGTTCCCAATATTCAAGGGAACAAGGTGGAGCTTCAAAACTTCCACTCTGGACTTTCAGAGGGTAGACTTCAGCCTATTCTAGAGACTGATTTGGAGAGTACCTTGGGAAGCCGCTCTTAAAAGCAAAGAGATTAAGGAAGGAGTGACATACTTCAGGAAAAAAATCTTGAAGGTACAGGAGCAGAGAGTCTCTATGTGTCAAAAGATGAGCCAGTGGGAAAGATGACCAGCCTGGATGGGCAAAGAAGCTTTGAAGGAACTAAGAGAAACAAAGAGGGTGTATCACCTTTGGAAAGAGCGACAGGTAAGTCAGTAAATGTTAAAGGATATTACTAGGTCATGTAGGAAAAAAAATAGAGAGACTAAAATACCAATTAGAACTTAATCTGGCCACATCTGTGAAAGATAATTTAAAATATTTTATTAAAAAATATATTAATATTAATTAATGGCAAAAAGAGGGCAAGGACAACCTCCATTCTTGGAGGATGTGGGAGGGAATTTAGTGACTAAAGATGAGGAAAAGGCAGAGGTTCTTAACATCTTTGCCTCAATTTTCAACAGTGAGACAGGTTGTCCTTAGGATAACTGGCCTCCTAAGCTGGTAGATAGGGGTCAGGGAGAAAAAATAAACCCCCTGGAATCCAGAAGGAAGCAGTTAGAGACCAGCTGAGCCACTTAGATCCCACAACTCTATGAGACCAGATGAGTTCCATCCTCGCATGATGGAATGAAGCTGGCTGAAGAGCTCACCTTCTGAGCAAAGCTGGATGAAGAGCTCACCAAGCCACTCTCCATTGTTTGTCACCAGTCCTGGCTCACTGGGGACATCCCAGATGACTGAAAGCTGGCCAGTGTGATGCCCACAAAAAGGGCCAGAAGGAGGATCTGGGAAACTACAGGCCACTCAGCCTCAGCTTGGTGCCTGGCAAGGTTGTGAAATAGATCATCCTGAGTACCATCACACGGCACCTACAGGATGGCAAAGGCTCAGCCAGCATGGATTTAGGAGCAGCAGGTCCTGCCTGGCCAACCTGATCGCCTTTTATGACCAGGTGACCCACCTGATAGATGAGGGGAAGGCTGTGGATGTTGTGTACCTGGATTTTGCACAACCTTTGGCACCATCTCCCACAGCACCATCCTGGAAAAGCTGCAGCCCAGGCTTGGACAGGAGCACTCTGTGCTGGGTTAGGAGCTGGCTGCATGGCAGGCCCAGAGAGTGGTGGTGGATGTTGCTGCATTCGGCTGGTGGCTGCTCACTGGTGGTGTCCCCCAGGGATCTGTGCTGGGCCCAGTCCTGTTTAATGCTTTCACTGATGATCTGGGTGAGGGGATTGAGTTCACCATCATCAAATTTGCAAATGACACCAAGCTAGGAGCTAGCATTTATCTGTTGGAGTGTAGGAGAGCTCTATAAAAAGCTGGATACATGAGCCAAGTCCACCAATACGAAGTTTAGTAAGTCCAACTGCCACAACAGCTCCAGGCAGAGCTCCAGGCTTGGGACAGAGTGGCTGGACAGCGGCCAGGCAGAAAGGGACCATGGGATAATGGTGATAGCAGCTGAACATGAACCAGCAGTGTCCAGGTGACCAAGAAGGCATCCTGGCCTTTACCAGCAATAGTGTGGCCAGCAGGACCAGGGCAGGGGTTGTGCCCCTGAATTTGGCACTGGTGAGGCCACACCTTGTCCAGTGCTGGGCCCCTCAGTTTAAGAAGGATGTTGACATGCCTGAACACATCCAGAGAGGAGCAACAAGGCTGGTGAGGGGTCTAGAACATAAGCCCTGTTAGGAGTGGCTGAGGGATCTGGAGTTGTTTAGCCTAGAAATAAGGGTTAGAGGAGCCTTCATCACCCTCTACAACTCCCTGAAAGGAGGCTGTAACCAGGTGGGGGAGTCAGTCTCTTCTCCCAGACAACGAACAGGACTAGAGGACACAGTCTTAAGCTGTGCCAGGATAAGTTTAGGCTAAACATTAGAAAAAAGTTCTTTACAGAAATTTGGCACTGGAATGGCTGTGCAGGGAGGTGGTGGAAATGTTCAAAAACAGATGCTCCGTCTGTGATGTTCAAAAACAGACTGTACATGCCATTGTTTAATTGATAGGGTGGTGTTCAGTCATAGGTTGGACTTTATTATCTCCATGGTCTTTTCCAACCTCGATGTTTCTGTGAGTCTGTGAAAAATCATGCCTACAAGAGCAAAAAGCCCCTAACTGAACCCAAATACAAAAAGGAACTTCACAAGGTATGAAATCAAAGATACATGACCCAAGAGGAGTTGCTATCTGATATTGCAGCAATAGAGTTAGAAAGGCTGCCTTGACCTTTCTAGCCAGCTGGCATTGAATCTGGCAAGGGATGTGAAGGGCAACAAGAAAGGCTTTTACATGTCTAAGAACAGCAAAAGCAAGACTCAGAAAAATGTGTGACCGCTGCTGAAAGCAGCAGAAGAATTTATAGGAAATAAGGAAGAGGTCAAGATTTTTGATGCCTTAGGATTTTAGCTTTAATATTTTTCATATATTTGTAATCCTGTAACTCTTTAATGTATAGCTCTGAACTTCATATACAGTGCTAGCTATGTCTTCCCATTTTAGTCAGAGAAAACAATTCCTCTGGAGGCCTGGGAATTAAGGACACCTTACTGTCTCAGGCCCTGAAAAATGTAAATAAAAATGAGTTAGGGGGAGGGGGGCAAACTTGGGGTGAAATTACTAATTTACCTGAAGCTGTAATTGGAAGATTAACGCCCAATATGCAAATGGACCAAACCTGTAAAAGTGTGGAAACTTGTGAGACACAGCCCATTTTTGGTGTAGTCCCTGGAGGGCTCTGTCTGCCTGAAGTTTACCTGAAGGCCCTTCAATAAATATAACCAGTTTTTATTCCCTTAATTTGGTCTGGCCTCTGTTTTTAGGTAAGCCCAAAAAAGACATCAGTTTCTGATGACCCAGACAGGACAAGAAGGCTTCTGGAAAATCCTCTCAACTGAGAAAGACCCAGCTGCTTCCCTCTCCACCACTGCTGGCGCTTTGGAGGGGCAGTGGCCACAGTCCAGGTGGTGTCAGAGCCCAAGAATCCTCCACATCCAGCACAGAGACGTGCGCATAAATGAGTTAAAAGAGGTAGTTTTTTTTGTTAGCACCTAGGCTTAGTGATCTTTTAAGAGGTCTTTTAGTCTTGTTTGGTGTGTGGAAGGATATGGGAGGGTTCAAAGGGGGATTTTCATTTGTTTGTGATTTGCTCATAAAGTAGGGTGGCAATGCCCCCTGGAAAAGCAGAGTTTTAGCACTGCACTAGAAAATGTTGGCCTGGGGCCTGTGGTGGCACAGTGAGTTAGGCCTCATACTGCTGGTCCAGAGTTTGTCAGTTCAAGTCCTGTGTAGCTCTTGTTCTCTCTCTTCCTGTTTATTAGTGTTTGTCTTTAGGTCACTTCACTTTATTTCTGTGGTTTTTTTCCTGTTTAGTGGAGAGTAGGGTGTGCCTTCTCATGTGAAGATACAACTCAAGTACCTAGAGATTCCCCTTTAGGCTTAATACTGAAAAACTGGCAAAGATTAACAAGCAAAAATTCATTGCTTTCAAAACCCGAATCAGAATCAGAACTAATATGGCCAAATTATAAATTAAACAACAATGAGGCATGGCCTAAATTTGGCAATTTAGATGAGGAACTAATATCAAATTTGATGTCTCATTTATGCTAAAACTGTTTTTTTTGGAGAACTTGAGCATGCTAGGCTTTTAATGCTTTTATCATATCAGGGAAGACTGCTAGGACCTAAGAACATCATGTGATGCTTTTAAGAGAGAAGGAAAAAAGAACAAAAGGGAAGAGCCCATTGTCAGCCCACCATGTGTGAGGGGCAGGGAGGAGGTGGAAAAGGATTTGGTGCCTTTTTGCCTGAGTCTTTACCAGTAAAACTGGCCATCAGGACATGCAGGACTCAGACACCAGAAGGAAACTCTGGAACAAGGAAGACTTGCTCTCAGTGCAGTAGCACTAGGCTAGGAAGCACTTAAGTCCACAGCCCCTAGCACCTGGCATCACAAGTGCTGAGGAACCTGGCTGACATCATTGTGATGTCACTGTTGATTATCTTTTATCATAGCAAGTGGGAGAGGTTGAAGAAGACTAGAAGAGAGGAAAGGACATTCCTATATTCAAGAAGGTAAAGGGACTATCCAGAGAATATAGTTCAATGTGTTTTGTCTCAATTCCATCGGGAAAACATTTGCAAACCCATGAAAGAAAAACAGGAGATTAGAATTAGCCAGCATGGATTTACAAAAGAGAACTAATGTTTAAAAAACTTAATAGCTTACTACGATGAGGTGAAGTTGCTTCAGCAACTCCAGCTTCTCCAGTTCTGTGGAAGACAGTACCAAAGGCTTTTATTGAAGTCCATGTAGAAACATTCCCCTCAGCTTTTACCTCATCCACTAGGAGGGCCACCTGGTTGTAAAAAGAGATCTTGTTAGTCAAGCAATACTTTTCATTATTGTCTAACAGCTTCATTGGTATCTCATATGATGGAAGAGAGAGCACCCTCAGAAAGGGTGTAGAATGGTGTAGAATGGGGAAATGCTGCCCATACACGACATGATTGTATTGCCATTCAAAGCATTCATGACGGGCTGAAGAGTTGGGCATAGAATGGATTAACAAATGGATGAACAAAATCCTGTCTTGGCAATAAATAACCCCAGTCCTTCATTCAGCTGAGAGGCCACCTGGCTGAAAAGGAGTTTTGCAGAGAAGGACCCTGGGTCTTGGTAGACATCTTGTCAACTATGAACCAATGGTGCACCCTCGCAACAAAAAAGTGAATTGTGTTCTAAGGTGTGTTAGAAAGGGCACCGCCAGCCCTTTCAACAGAGGTGATCCTTCCTCTCTGATCATGGTCTCTGATGAGACCATGTCTGGAATACTGTGTCTAGTGTTGGCTCTGAAGTTCAAGCAAGACACAGACTTCACAGAGCATATCCACCTCAGGGTCACAAAGAAGATGAAATGACTGGAGCATTTGTCAAATGTGAAGACTGCTGCAAGTGCTCAGCCTCTGGAAAAGTCTCACAGAGCATCTTATTATTGTGTATATATACTATTGTGTATATATAACTATCTGGCAGGAAGGAGTGAAGAAAACAGAACTAAACTTCTTTCAGTGGTGCCCAGAGAACAAAAAAGCAATGAGCACAAATATAAAAATAGTGAATTCAGGGTAAACACAAGGAAACTATTATTTTTTTTTTGAGAGGTTTTCTCCATCTTTGGTGACACAGAAAATCTGACTAGCCACAGTTGTGGATAAAATGCTGTAGGTGACCTTGCTTGAGCAGGAAGGATGGAATAGATGATTTTAAGATCGCTTCCAACCTAAATGATTTGGTGATTCTGCTTTCCTATGAACCCAAAATGTTAGTGGTAATTTTGGAGGAAATTATCACCTCATCATGCTGTTCTAAATCAGATAACTGTCCAAATTTACAATTCCTGCTGGTTGAACAAGCCCAATCACTGCTACCTGACTGATACAAATTGCAGCATAAATTTAGAGAAAGGGAATGTAATGGAAGCATCCATCAATATTTATTTACTTTTATGGATACATTGTTCCTTCCACATATATAATGAAGTGCACACATAAAGCTTTGTTGCAGTTCTGACCCTACCCTAATGCGTTGGATTAACTTTTAGTTTTTCAATTATCTCTCTCTGCCCCAGCCCCTCAAGAAAGATAGTAGCTGCAGAAATTTATCTTCTCCACGGCCGTAACTATAGCAACCCAAACAGTTCATTTGCTGTCTCAAATAATGTGCACAACTGTCTGACTAACAATTCAGAGAGGACATTGACAAACGGTCTCAGTATTCAGGCAGACATTTAAAATATGCAGATATTTGTCTGAATTTTAATATGACCTACGGATTCTCAAATGATAAAATGTGTGATTCTTAAATGAAATGAAAGAAATCTTTTCCCTCAGGACACTTCTCATTAAAGCTTTCTAAACAGAGATGAATATATTTAGTAGGATAGATTCTCTTCTACAGATAAGAGATATTTTGTTCATAGGTTAGAACTTTCTTTTCCTAGATATTGTTTTTCCTTTATTAGCTAATCAGCAAGGGAATAAAAGCAAAAAAGGTCTTCTCCCACTCTGTTCTCATCACCCCCATCCCATTCCTCCTTCAAGATAACTGAATATTCAAGGAAAGAAGAGCAGCTTTCGAAAAACTCAATAGAACTTAATTACATGGAAAAAGGCAGCGTGTGGTCCACTGGCATTATCATTAATCTGATACAAAAGCAAAAGAAGTCAACCTCTTTGCATGTTAAATATTGACCTTCCTGATGAGAATTAGCATGTGACTCTCCCAGAGGAACTGCATGTCAGGTAGAAGCTGAGCCCATTTTTACAACGAGGTTCATTATGCACAAAAATAGATATACCAAAGAATATGTGGAATGTCCATTGCTAGAGATATCAAACAAGGCTGTGAGCAGTCTATTGGAACTTTGAAGTTGTCTCTGTCTTGAGTGAGATTTGTACCAGATGACCCCAAGAGATCCCTTTCAATCCACATTAGATTCTGAGTCCATTACTTCACTTCACATAAGTCTACGAATTAGTGCACAAATTAATAAGCCTTCAGTCTCTGTTCATACACAGATTCTTACTAGATTCTTACTAGAGAGACAAAGGTTTTTTCATAACTAATCTATCTCCAGCACTTCTAAGACCATGAGGTCAGTATTGACTTTTAAAGTATCGTTGCACTTCAGAAACACATTACCTCATTTATAATGCTTCATACTCTTCTGACCATTAATTTGTTGCAGGGAATGCAGAATACTGTCAACATTTTACATGTGCAGCTACCCTTCAACATTGGTCTTGATTGCAGTTGGCAATTTCAATGAGTCTAAATGTTTCCAAGAAGAATGAAGACATTTTGACTCTGCTTCAAGAATTATTAATAAGAAGCCTTTTATGAGGGAGATCTATTCAGACAAACATCACAAATTTCTTGAGCACCAGGAGATGGAATATATGTCCCCCATCTCTTGGACACTACCTCACTTACTGAGTTAAAACTCTCTGCCCTTGTTCTTGCCTCAGTGGTTTCTGAAGATATCTGTATTTTTGAATATGTTTATTTCCTAAATATACTTGCATTTTTGCTTGCCTCAGTGGTTTCTGAAGATATCTGTATTTTTGAATATGTGTATTTCCTAAATATACTTGCATTTTTGCTGGTCAAGAATGTAACTAAGGCCTAAAGAGTCCTGTTGAACACTCTCTAGCCCTGCTACTTTTGTCCCAATATCTTTAGAGAGCAAAGGAAATAAACATGGAGATTTCAAAAATGTGAGTGTGTCCACCCCATCAGAAATTTTAACCTAGGTAAACTAAAAAGAGGAGGACCTAGACAAAGAGAAGATACATCAAGCAGTGGCAACTGATGAAGTGCTTTTTAGGATGATTGTGTAAAACAGGAATTGAGTAAAAATTAAGTCAGATTATAGAAAAGGGTAATTCTTCCATCATCCAACACTACCAGTGAAGAAAATTTCATACTGAGGGGGTACTGTAAGATTCCACTTCCGTTCTAACAGCTTTTTTGTTGCCATCCCTTACTTCTCTATTTTTTTATTCCTGTTACTATGGAAGGGAGGAATCTCACCACCAACCAGATGTCAGAAAGCCAAGAGGAAATTCATTTAATCTTGTATTTCTCTGTGCCTTAGAGAAATACTTAACCTGAAGGGAAAAAAACTAGAATAGGTTATCAGTACCGAAGACCTGCTATAGGAAAGACACAAGTAAATTGTTTGTAGGGAACATATTCTCCTCACTTTTACAGGCAGAAATACAGGTTTGGTTTGGAGGTCATAGACACTTTTATAGAATGAGAGAAGTCTGCTTTTATAGAACAAGAAGAGAAAGTCTGCACACTGAAGGGGAAAAATAAAAGCTAACTTTTTATTTTTATGTTTTTAGGTAGAAGTAAAGAAATAAAGTTCTGGAAAATGGATTGGCAGAGTACAAAATGGATTGAGGACACAATCAACTTGCCTTTCTGACAGGCTGGTAAAAACTGTTTAGCAGAAGTTGACCTCTGTCAGGAGGAATGGTGACAGGGTATCTGAGAAGCTAAAGAGGCTTCAGGAGCTGCTCTTAGAGAAAGAAGTGTGTCTAAGGCTGCTAAGCACCTATTACCTCAGCAGGAGAAAGTGGTACTTGCACAGGCAACACCTGGTCTGCCAGCAGGTTTGCTGAGATATAATAGGCAGATACTGCCTATTACAGGCATATAGGCATATAGGCATATAATAGGCAGTACACTGCCATGTACTTCCCTCTCCTTTCACTGCCACCTTACTTTCTGCATGGCAGATGACAGCCTTCTGTATGAATGTGTGCTTAAGCCTTTCTGTGATCTGTGTCCTGAAGAGAAGCCTCCTGTTCCCTGAATAAACTAAATAGGGCCTGAGCTCCCGTTGCGCAGGAACTGAGGCTTAGTGGAGGTAAAGCAGGAATCCAAGGGGTCCTGAAAAAGAGTGGAATGAAATGATACTTAAAGGGCAAGAAAGCAACTTGGAATGAAGAGGAGATTTGAGAGTGTGTAGTTGTATGTATGTATGTAGGTGGGATGGGGGTAAGAATGCAGGAAGCTGTATTTTCCCCTTCTTACCATTATATTCTAAATAAATGACAAACAAAAATGTTAGGCAAAGGAAAAACGAGTGTTGAGAGTAAATGTGCCATAAACAAAGAATTTTCTGCCACTTCATCTACATTTTTATACTTCGTGCACTGTGTATTAACAGTGATGACATAGTGGAAAAAGAGGGGGTTTTTTTCTTCATTTAAATGACCCTGCTGTTATACATTGTATTTTTGTAGTTTGTGGAAGTTATGAGAGAATGTATACAACTGCAATGAGGCAGGAGAGGGTTAAAGGCTTGCAAAATACATGAAATATTGTATACTAACCATCTAAGTAAGGGAAGAGAGGAGAGTATACTTCTTTAAAAGCAGAAAATTGAGACTGACTGCAGAAGCCTTCATTCCCACACCTCTTCCTTTCAGAAGTTCAGAAGATCTCCTTTGCAGAGATGCAGAAGTTCAGGGGATCAGAAGCTCCTTTTCTACTGCTGTGTTTGGGGAAGAGCAAAAGTCTCTGGTTCCGATGGTGGCAGGGAGCCAACTGCCCAGTTAAGTGAGAATAATTTGGTGTATGGGCTATGCAAAAGTTCTGTGTCTTATAAAGTGAGTCTAGGGAGAGTGAATCAAGACTAATGGCTGGGAATGCCTAACTTATGTAATGAATCAAACACTTCAGTCTCAAAAATGTATAAGTGGTGCCTGACCAGAATTTATGAGTTTTAAATTGTTTTTCTATGTGTAAAACCTACAGATTTTGTTAAATTTTGTGAATTTTCACAGTTACTGAAAATGTTGAGTGTAGAGAATACTTCTCCAGGCTACTGTATGAGAAAGAAGGCAGAAAACTAAAATTATACAAAAATTTGTTTTAACATTTTTGGTACAGTGATTGACAAAGTTCCAGCTCCATGATGTTTCCTCCCAAGATACTTCCCCCAACAAGCTTTTGGATTGCAACAAAATCTCAGTTGGATTCAGGAAAGTGAAATACTTTAATAAGCTGTTGATACTATTTTTCACTACTGGTTTATGTCTAGTTTTCCAAGCTCTCATAAATTAGGTCATGTCAACAGTTGATTTCCACCTGGTCTCGTTAAAGGTTGTGCCAAGTCAGATATTTGCTGCTTGATCAGGAAAACATAAAAATAGGGATACCAAGACTTAATTTTTAAGGACTTAATTGCAAATTCAGCTGACTCCTGTAGCCAAAGTAGCTTCTTCTTTTACTGTCCAACAAGATTTCAGTATCTGTTATAAATGGGTTTTTGTTTCTCAGAGACAGCAATTTAAACACATATATTTTTACTGCAACTTATCTCTCATCCTTGGCTGGTTTTGTGATCAAAACTAAATGAATCATAAACATCTAAAAATATGATTGGGAAAATAAGGGAACCCTTAGTTCAAAGGACAAAGATCTGTACTTAGGGAGAAAAAAAACGCAGGCATTTGGGATATGGGCTGAGGGCTGGTAGGTTAGAAAAAAACTTCACTGAGAAGGCCTTGGGGTTCCTGGTGGACACCGAGATGAACAGGAGGCAGAAATGGGTCCTTGTTACAAGAAGTGCTAATAGGATCCTCCTGAGAAGCATTAGGCTTGCCAAAAGGCTTGCCATCAAGTGAAGGGAGGGCATCCTTACCTTCTGGAGTGCTCTGTCCCCTTCTGGAATCCCCTGCACAGGGGACACATGGACTCAGTCTGTTAATCTGAAGGTCACAAGTTCGATCCTCACACAGGGCACCAGATGTCGGGTTATACCCAACATGTAGGGTGGCCTACCTAGGCCAACCCCCTGAGTTCTTCTTTGGTTTTATGAATGAAGCAGAGGAACTTCTTTTTGGTCTTCAGGGATTGTTTATTATATCTTATCATAAGTTCTGAGCCATGGATGGTACAGGCTCTGCTCTCTTACAAACACGAGGCAATTCTGCCCTCAAAGAGACAAAATGTCCCCTTACATACAAAACAAGCAATCCAATTATTTAACACTATGTATTCTAAATATATATTTCTATTACTTTTCTACCAATAACTAGTTATCAATCTATTCACAATTCACAATCTAACGTGGCACTGCAGCAAACTCTGTCCAATAAGATTGTGCTCTTAACACTACAGAAAAGGGAGTGAGTGAAGGAGAAGAGGGGAAACTCAGGCAATGCCTACAATCCTCCATCTTGAACCCTCACTTACACCCATAGTATATGAAACCTAAAGTATACATTTTCCNCCAACTACACTACTATCTAATTCACACTTGGGTTGTTTCCAGCTCCTCAGAAAGCTTTGGAAGCTTTCTCCATGGATGGAGCTTGAAAGAAGTGCTTTCTTGAGGGTCAGGAGTCCTCAGGACAGGCAGAGAAATATCCTAGGTTCCCACAGACACACTGAGAGCCCAGCAAGGGGCCACATAGATGATGATGATGCAAGGGAGCAGCTCTCCTGTGAAGAGAAGCTGAGAGACCTGGGACTGCTTAGGGGGATCTGACTGCTGTTCATACATACCTGACAGGAGAGTGGCAAAGGTGATGGAGTCAGGCTCCTCTCAGTGGTGCCCAGGGACAGGACCAGTGGCAAAGGGGAAAAAAGGAAGCAGGTAGATCTATCTGAATGCAAGATAATACTTTTCATGATAAGACTGACTGAGTCTTGGCATAGGACTGTGCCCAGAGAGTTGGCGGAATTGTCATCTCTGGAGATATTTTAAAGTCTGTGGATATAGTCCTGGGTACTGTTTCTAGGTGAATCTGTGTAACCAGTTGCACTGGACCAACCATGGGGTTGCACCAGGGGATCTCCATAGGTCCCTTTCAACATCAGCCATTCTGATTCTGTGATACTACCTTAAAATATAATGGAATATGTACAGAATTAGCCAGTAGAGCAGTTACAGCAATATGAGTTTGGTCCAGGATATCTTGAGGACATGGCATTGTCCCCAAGTATAAAAAAGCCTTGTGAGTGTGTTGTTCTCTCACTGTTGCTGCTTCAAGGACTTGCTTAAGATTTAACATTTATTGTTGTACTTTACAGCTTTGCCTTACCGCTACGTATTAGAACTATGCATAGTTTTATATATCTCAAAATTTCAAAGAAATATACAGGCAAGTAGCTTATATGACTGCCTACTGTGTGGTAGTAAATTTATACTCTCATCCTATCAGTGCAGAGGCATAGGATTTGGGGAAAGGTAATTCTTTCATTTTCTGATTATTCCAAACTTTTTCAGTTGGAATCAATTTTCTATAAATGTGTTTAAAAGCCAGCTCATGAGAGAATTTTAGGAGGTTCTTACTAAAACAAGTTCTAATTTTGTGTGACTGTAAGCTCTAAGATATCATCCTTGAATGGTAAAAGTTGCTTTATCACTTGAAGCTGTATTTCTGAAAATTCTCTGGAATTGCTTTAAGAGTGACAACGACATTGCTATTCTATTAGAGCTAGAGTATATGTGATTCTATTCAGACAGATCTATATTCTCGGAAAGAGAATATAGAATTCTCTCAGAAAGATAATATAGAAATATTTTTGTGAAATCACTGAATAATTTGCACACAATGCCTGGGAACAAGCCCTGCATGTGGAGACACAATTGAAGGGTATGAATTTCTATGCTTAAACTGGATGTAGCAGGAGAAATAAAATCTAAGCAAGAAAATAAAAGAAGATGCAACTGATGTGTCCCCTCCTAATTCTAATTATTGACTTTTTTTTAATTGTATAAAATACACTTTGTACTTATGCAATGAATTAATTCATGTGTCTTTGCTTAAAGACGTACCATTTTACAACAGTACAAAAGGATCTGATGAGAAGAAGGGATGGCTGTTAGAGTCCACATTGAGTAGATATATGCATGTAACATTGGGTAGATATGTGACGCAAAGAAGGATGATGGCCAAGAAGGTCTGAGGCATTTTTTGCTATCTCATTTGTAACAGTGTTGGTGCTAATGACCTGCTCTGCACTGTCCTTAGTCAGTTGGGATCTCTTCAGGACTTCAGTGGGGCCCTGCCTCTATGACATCCATTTCTACCCATTGCATCTGTTAAACTAACTAATTAAATTGAATTGTTTTGTTTTGAGACACCTTGTCATCCTATCTGCAGTAATTACTTTATTCCTAAGGTTGGAAGCTGTAGGCACTACATCACAGAGCTCAGGTGTATTTAATGAGTTGAGAGTAGTCAAAATATTGGAGATATTATTCTGCAGCTGATGTCTCTGGAAAGCTCTTGCAGGTACTAAGCACCATTTAGTGTACTTAGAAGGGTAGAGTAGACTGCAATTCCTGATGTCAGAAATGGAACTATATTTGTTTTTAAGAATGTACTTTGAGATAATAATAGTAATGTGCCATCATTTTGATCAAGAGTTTACTGAAAATTTGCAGTTAATGAGGAAGGAGGGAAGGAGGGAAGAAGGGAGGTATCGGGGTGCTTTACGCTGTCCAGTGGCTCTGCTCCGGAACTCAGCTTTTCAGCATCCGCGGCAAAGCCAAGACCATGTGGCTGGGACAAGTCCAGACACGCCGTGGTCGGAGCAGCAGCGAGCAGTTAGAACGCAAGGCTTCCCCTAGCAAGTTAGAAAGCCAGTCTGTTTACCTCCTGAGGGTTTCTCTTTGCAGATCCTGGACGAGGTGAAGGAAAAAATGCGAAGTTCGACTTAGGATTCAGGTCCCGATTTTATTCAGTTCCATTAGCAACACCGATGTTCATTCTCGGAAACTTAGGTTGAACGTCCCGTCCCTCCGCCCACCATCTCTCTTTTATCCCTCGGGGCGGAGCAAGGGGAAGGGAATAGTTAGTTTACCAATCGAAGGAGAGGGGGTTTGGGAAAAGCCAGACTGACACTCGTGTAACACTATCCCTCGCTGCTCTCCCTGGAACTCTCGAGGGTTAGCCAGAAACCCCGCGAGACTTGGGGAGATCCGGAACACGTGGATCTTGCATAATACACCACAACAGGGAGGGAATTAACTGTTGGATTCCACCGACAAATAGTTCTAACGCTGTTAGCTGACAGTGGTACTCTGTGTCCTTTTCTTCATTCTTCAATAGTGTGATTGATTGATTGATTGATTGATTGATTGATTGATTGATTGATTGATTGATTTTTTACTGGACCCTCATTCAGATGCATTCCTCTTTTAGATGGTTCTGGGACACGAGGGCATGTTTGAGAATATCAATATAATTTCCCAGTGTTACCCAGACATGAAGACTGTGGAAATTAAATGTAATTTGCTTTTTCTTTCATACAATGGCCAGAGCTAACTTTTGCTGTTACATAGTAGTAGAATTTACAACCTAATGATCTAATCTACATCAAGCTTAAACTATGAAATCAAAGAATACATATCTATCTCTGTAATATTCTTTACAGTTCAGGTTTTCACACCATCTTGGTTTTAGATTTAATGGCTGAACAAACTACAATGTAACTAAAATCTATCTTTATTCAGACTGGTTTATTACTAATATATTGGCTAAAAAATTTGTAGGAGCAAGTGAAAGGAAAATAAGTGTTTTCATTGTGGTGCATTTCCTTTACCAAATAAATTCTATATTATTAGAGTCTTAGAAACATAAACTCATAAAATATAAGTAGACTGACAGAGTGAGTGAGTTTTTCAATACTCCCAAATTTTCCCAAAGATATCATTCTAAGTAGCTGACAGTGGTAAAAGCTCATTTGAAAAAATGTCTTGTGTATAATAATATTCAAGGCTTATGTAGAAGGCAATAAGTATAACCCTACTACTATTGATAGTCTGTCACTAATGAAGAAACAGAACACCAGCTGAAATTATTTTCTATAATGATCACTATTAATGCAAATTGGTTCAGAATAGTGTGCTGAACATGCAGAAAGGCAAAAAGTGTATCCTGTCCACTCATGATAATATCCAGTTTACTAAGGTACATCAGCAGTCTTTACCGGTAACATAAATTAGATATTGACAACTAAGCAACTCACAGTGTGTAGACAAGCTGAATTTATATACCTAAAATAATTCGAGATCTGTAGCAGATTGCAGTCCACATACTGATTCTTCCTGAATCCTATACTTTAACATTCTTACTAATCATACCTGAATTGAAGTACCAGACATATTACTAGCTAAATAAATATTTATTCTTCTATGGCTTTGGAAAATATTATCATCAACTAGGTTAGATTTTCATGGTCATAAGTTTTTCATTCAAAAGTAAAAAGAAATTAAACCTAAGATTACATATTTATAACATTCACATATTTCTGTGAGAATGTTGACTATATACATTTATTTTTAAAGAACCTCTTGAAAGACATTTGAAGCTCATATGTTGAAGAAAAGAACTACTAAAATATGATGAGAAGCAGATATCTGACTAAGGTGCAATTAAATTTTTTTAAGAAAGGAAGTATCCTGAAGATCTCTGTTTAGAGCCTCAATTAAAGAATAAATAGACACTGGAAATTTACTATAGATATGAGAAATTTTGGCTCAATAAATCATCTGTGTAGAGATGCCTCTTAAAATAATGAGTGAATTAAAAACTTGGTAAGTACTGGAGATTTATAAGTTATATTCTTAGAGGAAATATCATCAGTATAGAAGTTTACCAGGGAAATTACTCAGTGATGGATAGACTAAATGTAGTCAATATTTTGATGCATTTCAAAACAAAAAAAATAAGCAAATGTTTGTGAAAATTTCTGATAGCAAAAAGGCTTAGGCTGTAAAACTCCAGAATACAATTAAACATCACTTATAAAGAACAGATGATCTCAAGCACAAGAGGAAAAAAAAAGAGAGAATAATCTCAGTGCTATAAAATGCAAGCTCACCAATTTAGGGATTAGTGATATTCCTTTAAGTTCAGGACCACTGAAATTAAAGTAGTTGCAGAAGAGGAGAAAAAACTCTTGTACTTTATAAAATAGAGTAACTATGTCTCCATGATGATGCAACAAAAATAAAAAATACTGGGTGCATATTTACATCAGAGACTTCCAGAGGAATAGAAGAGCTCAAACCAGAGTAAAGATATGTATCAAATTTTTCATAAATTCAAACTGTAACAGGTTTGTTACAGAAGAATGAGAGAAGGACCTTCTGAGGATATGACAGAATACTTTTCTATTTATGATACTAATGGATTCTTCTGGGTTAGGTTTGGTGTCAATAAAAGTAGAGGGATGAGCTTAGATAGGTGTGACATTTTCCTATTCCTCTTACTGTAACATACATTAAAGTGAAATAAACTCTAAGAACATGGCATAAATGTCTTACGATCTAAGAGATTAAGAAAGTTATCATTTTCTTAAGATAAAAATGCAAGAAATCATGTCATTCAGTTCAAAGTCAGGAATTTTTAAATCTTTTGAAATTATTATTATTATTCAGATAAGCCTATTCAATCCTCAGGGGTAATGCCATCTCCAATATGCTTAGATCAACAGAACCAATGACAGATGTGTTAAGTGTGTTGTTGCAGGAAAGGCCCAGCTTGGGCACTAGCACCCTGCCCAAAGACAATTCATTCGCAGAGATGGGCACAGTTTCTTCCTTCTTCATCTTCCCACTGCAGTTGCTCCACAAACAGATGAAAGCTGTTCTATTATGAAAGGTAAACTCCAAATAATGAAAACTGTTTTTCCCAGAGGAGGATTAAGTGTTCCATCTAAACACAACTTCCACCTGAGGAAATTGATTTTATATGCACTTATCAGAATCTTAACAGTTAGCTGAAATGTAGATCAGCAAATGCACACTGCTGAGTAAACTTGTGTGAAGTTTATTTTTCATTCTTGCTTAATGCAGCTGATGGGGCCAACATTTCATTTCAGATTCTGGAAATATATCTGCCACCTTCTGAGCACAGACTATGTCATCCCTGCAAAAGTAAAAACTTCTGCTTTCAAATCCCTCACAAGTACAAATTCAACTCAAATTCACCAGTTTCCATCTGAAATTTTGAACCATGGGACCAGATAGAGTATTTTTCTTATCATTTATAAGTGTACTCGTTAGCCTAGACTTAAAAAGAAAGATCTGTTCTAATCTTCCAGCTATAGAACTGTTAAAAATTAGTTTTGAATTTGCAGTCATAGTATATCAGATAATCTCCCTCTCCAACTTCAAAGCAAGCATTCAGAGAAGAAAGGATCTCTATTTGATTGTTTTCACCTTTATTTTATAGGTGCTTCATACCTCACTCAGGCTGACGTTCTGGAGATGAAACTTGTAGTGTTTCAGTGAGACACTTGGAGTACTGCTCCAAGCACCTTTTAAAGCAGCTGGTGTTTATTTGGTAAAAAGTGCTGGATTATTTCTTGATGTTAAAAACTGTCTATAGCATATTAAGAAATCAAAATAAATAAAATTCATGTGGACACGTGGCTTGTGAGTTTTCTTACTCAGATGTGAGGAGAGTTTTTTAATTCTTTAGTTTCCTTAATGAATTTATGTGCTCCTAAAACGTTCAAATTAATCCTAAAAAATAGACTTAATTATTCATAAGTATAGAAATAGAACTTCTTTTAAAAAAAAATTCTCTAGTAGCTTCAAGCTAAGTTCTGAAACTGAGTCAACTCTGACGTATGTGGAAAAACTTTGAGAAAAACAAAGTGCATCATATAAAATACATAAAAGGTCCTAAGATAATTAATGTTATTTGATTTAATACATGAATTCTGGTAAACAGGAAGTGAACAAACTTGCTTTAGCAATTTTTGCTTAGTAACCTCCATGGCTTTGATTTGTGATTTATATGATGCTTCTAATACAGATGAAATTAAAGAGATAAATATCAATGACAGAAATTTAGCTCAAATGTTAGCTGAGGTGAAAAGTCTTGTTTTATCAAAAGTTTGAAATACTTTGAATTATTCTTCTCTCAAGATCAAAATAACATTAGAATGTTCCCCGAGTTCTCAGCTTCTATTTTCTACATGTGACTGAGCCATGAAATCTCAGAACAGACTTCCATATGTGTTCATTTTCATAATGTGTTATGTACTTTATTCTATTTTACTTCTTAAGCACCTCATTTAGTAATTCTATGAGGAAGGGTATGTGAGAGAAAAATACTTTGTCAGAAAGAGACAGTGATGTAACTTAGAAATACATTGTTCCACACACAGGTGGTTATGTTCCTTCTGCCTCCACTTCAACCTATTTTTTTAAAAAGATATATGGTTGGGCTTAAGTTTATGAATAATTTTTCTTCCACAGGGTCACCTAAGTGGATATCTTTTTGATTTGCCTAATTGATTAGGAAAAGTACTGCATTAATGCTAGTCTCAGTCAGTTAATGCTTCTCTGCAGGGTTTAAAAAGATGTAAATTTTACCATGGAATGATGGTTTCAGCCCTTCAGTCTGGTCTGGGAAGAGATTCCATCACCAAGACCTATAAATAATCCTCAGCAAAATGAAAGCAGTGTTGCCCTCAAGACTAAGGAGGTTTTAATTATTTTGGAATAAGGTAATTAAAATCAAAGTTATTTGCAGTTCTGCCTGTGTACTTACAAATTTTGATCAATATCATAAATCAAGGAAGTTTCACCAACTTTAAGTACTGATTTTTAAACTTTAAATGTTAAATTCTTCTCACAAGATATTGATATATTTGGCTATCAAGGGAAGGTATACAAATCTGTTTGCTCATCTGTACAGCAAGTACAGTGACAGCTTGTGTTTCTATGCATTTATTTCAGTTAGAAACCATTGCTTGGAATTGCAAGCCCACTGATTCATCTAATTTACTTAAATACCATGACTATTCATTCTGTTCTCAACAGTCAAGTCATAAGCAAGAATTGTACCATAATCTGTTATGAGCTGAGAATTTTTTTCTTCCTTTCCATTAAAAGATTAACTACAAATATGGCTAGAGTCTAGTTTATGAAATTTGATAACACCTTCATTTCTCAGGAGGATGTGTCTTAATTCAGTCAAAATTAATCTGCTTCATGAGCTGGAATCTGATGGGCCCAATTCAGAATGAAATAATTTGACTCTTGAAAGATTAATAGAAAAAACATGATACAGCCTTAATCAAAATACAAACAAATTAGCTGCATAGAAATTCTTCTGAAGAATTACAATAAGAAACTCTTCAAGATCATTAGGAATGACAGACAATTCTTGGCCAAAATATATCTACCAGCTTTACTCTAGAGCTAGCAGTATTTTAGTAAACAGTAATAATACCCTGACGTGAGAGACATTATTGTTAAAAATTGTCTGTTGGTTTGAAAAGGAATGCTTCTCCCTCCCACAAAACCCAAAAAACCAAGCAAACAAACAAACAAAGCCAAAAAAAACCACCAGCAAAAAAGCATGCACGAAGAACAGCATTAATAGCAGTGATTTCTTTTGTATTTTTTTAATGAAAACAAATAAGCCACTTCTAAATTCTTGTGCGTCTGCTCCAACTTAGGATATTCTATGGTTATATTATTCTAAATGCAATGTTGTGTACCAGTAAAAACGTCCTATATTAAAATTGCTTATATGTTCTGTTAAAATTCCTTTCTCTTTTCCTTCAAGAAAATAAAGAAGATTTTACATGCTCGCTTTCTGGCTCAGATTCTTTTCTTTAGAAGAATATTTTTATTCCTATGAAAATTAGCACATATATGTCCATTTCAACTTCTTTACTTTCTTGATTCTTCTTATAAAAGGATGGCTCTGATTTCAGCAGAATGCATGAGAAGATTGTTAATCCTTTATTTTATAATAGCCGTGTATTTTGAGAGTTCTTCTTCCTTCTTGCCATGGCAAACAAGAAAAATTCAGTACATTTTATTTTCTTTCTCAGTTTGGCAGAGAAACCTCAAAATAAATTACATGTATGGTCCTAATTAACAGAAGGTCTAGGGCAGAAGTAAAAGTATTTGACATCTAGATGAATTCACAAAGGAAATGCAGATACACTGGACTTGGTAATTTTCCTTTGAATTTGCTGAATTGAAAGCCCACATATACTTTTTCTAAGACAGGTATATGCCATGTGGATATTGATAAACAGGAGAGTGTTGCCACAGCAAGAAACTTGTCTTGTTTTAAAACCAAACCAAACCAAACCACACAAAACAAACAAACAAAACACAAAACAAAACAAAACAAAAAACAAAGCAAAACAAAACCAAAACAAAGATACAAAAAAAAAAGGGAAATGCTGTGGCTTTCATAAGTCCTGTTCAGGGTCAGGCTGAACTTGTGTTACAGCCATTAATATTGATCTTTTGTTCTTATAACTGGTCTGCTACTCAATAAATAGGAATAATGACTCTGGCAAGGCCCCATTTCACTTCACAACAGACTTTATGCCAGAATGCAGACTTCCATAAGTGAAGCTATGCAATACAAATGATTATTAATATTATCTCTTAATGTAATATCTATACTGGAAATTTATTTGAAAAGCAAAGACTATGTATCAGCCACCATGGGATCAAATATGCTAACATTACGATTTAAAGATTAAGTTCACTATTTACCTGCACAGAAGTCTACTTCTTTGAACAGAACCATTGTGTTTGCAGTGGTATTGCCACTCCAGCTACTAATTAACTAGAAAGCATCCTAGCTGACTTTATTCTTTGACAGGGTAAATAACCTGATGTCTACTGTGAGGGATTATGCTATTTGTACAAGTTTTTCTACAAAGTAGAAAGAAGTGTTCTTTTTTGTAGTGTTCACTGATCAGATATTTACCTAAGCATTAGCTAACTAAGAAAGAACTTTGACCTCTGTCTCCAAAATTAAACCTCCATATTGTGAAAGACCCATGTATCATAAGATATGATTAATTTGCTTTCCATAAGTTTTGCTGCCTGTATATGACTATGTACATTTTACCTTTCAGATCTGGGTCTGGAGAGGTTTCATGCTTCATTTGTTTCCAGAAGGAGGGAAAAATATGTCCCCATGAATCTTACTTGAGGTGTCACTGAGAAAGAAAACAGCAGTTTGTGCAATGTGCCAATTGTTCTTTCTCTCAGAACATTCATAAAACAAAATTATACGTCCTAGGTTTTTCCTGATGAAGTTGGAATGAAAGGGCTATCTCTGCATTCCTGTCACCCATTTTGAATTACAGACATCCCTGTATCCGAGTCACTCATTTTGGATTACAATTTAAATTAAGGGTAGTTAAAATAAAAACTGTTGATAGACGTTTTATTAATGCATCAATGATTTAATGACTAATCTCTAGTTAGTCTGGAAATCATCCCTGCTTTGTTATCATGCTGAAAATTCTGTGATTCTAGATTCTGTGATCCTAAAGGGAACAAACAATAAGCTAAACTTTTCAAATGTATAGGACTTATTTTGCTAAACTTTTCAGATAATGGGGGGAAAGACCTAACAAAAAGCAAGGTGGTGACAAGTATTCTAAGTGCTAATTCTCATCATGCCTGTCATCAGCCGCTGGTGTACAGGAATGGGTGCTGCTGGGTAAAGAGTGAGTTAATATGCCCCAAAATACTGATCTCCAAGTCTGTTAAACTTCAGAAATAACAAAAGATTCATTCAGTAGCCAATTACCTAAGAATAGGTAAAGACAGAAACTACCCTACTTCTGGCAGTGTGTGGCAGTTTCAGTTTGAAACTGGGCAGAAACACTAATACCGAGTAGTGGTTTAGATTCACCAATTTGAATTTCCCGGCCAATGCACCAAATAATGTGGTGGTTTGGTGCTGGCTAAAATTAATTCTTGCTGTGAGATACAGTTTAGGAGAAGGGCAAAACAGACTCAGAGCTTTAAGGGTATGAAGAAAACTTTATTAATAGAACTAAAAGAATAAGAAAAACTGAAATAAAACCTTCAGAACGCTTTCCCTCCCCCTGCCCAACTTCTTTTCCTTCCCAACTGACAACAGAGATGAAACCTGGGATTTTAAATCAGTTATCACTTCTACAGTAGTCTTTCCGCAGTTCTTGTAGGGAGAGGAGTTTTCTCTTGCCATGCCATGGAGACTTGTCCACAAGAAAGAGTTCTCTTGTGGCTTTTTCATTTCCAAAGATAGCAACTACCCAGGAAAGAAATCTGCAATTGCGGCGGTCCTCCCAGTTTCACAGCCTTCCCATAGTTAAGTCAATGGGCCATGAAACTTACGGGGTATTATTTTAAGGATGAGCTGTTCAAAAGCAAAGGTTCTCTTCATCTATTGCTGTGATCATCTCTGGGAACAGAGGTCTTCTTCTCTCCCTGGGGGCAAAGGGTCTTCATCACTCCCATCTCTCTCTCTGTTCAAGTTTCTCATGGGATCACAGCTACTTCAGCATCTGCTTTGCTTCATTATGGTTGCCTCTGCTCAAATCCACAGTTTGAACACTCCATCCCCACACACTTTCTCATGAATTAAAGGGGATATTCTAGTCCCTAGTGTATCATAGTCCATCCCCATGGCCTTACCAGAAGAAGTTTCAGCCCCATTCCTAGGGTGCCTCCTCATTCCCCATCTATTGGGGACTTGCCTCCTTCTTTACTAACTTTGGTATCTTCATGTTGTCTTTCTACATGTTGTCACCACCCTTTTCTCTCACCTGAGGGGAGAAATGGTGATCTGCAGGTCTCATCTGTGCACTGGAAGGGTTACCATTTTACCCAGGCCAGCTGTGTTGGCTGTGGTTGAAGCAGTAACAGTGAAGGATTTCAGGCTGCGCTGAGCCCCTCCCTCTGCCTCCCAGCCGCTGGGGGAACCTGCAGTGGAGGGTGAGGCCTGGCCAAGCCCGGGGCTCAGCAGGATCCCGGCTCGGCACAGGCTGGTACCAGGGGCAGGGCCCGGTGTAAACGAGATCTCAGCAGCTGTCACCTGGCCCAGCTTTGTGGCCTCCTGTCCCTCGCCTGGGAGCCACTGGGGTGCAGCCCGGCCCGGCAGGCTGCGCAGGCTGTGGCAGAGCAGGGCCGGCCTCACCGGGGAGCTCAGTCACCTTTTGAGGCTGGAAGCAAGAGGACTCTTTCGCGGGCTTGCTGGGTTTTAAAATGTGTAATTCATAGAGATGGCCCCAGCTTCTAAATGGCTTAAAAAGCTGTCAGTTCTCAGAGCTGGCCATCTATTGGCCCTGTTTCAGACACAGAGGAAGCTCCCAGCAGCCTCCCCCAGAAAGATCTCTCTGTAGGTAACTTCCTCCCTCTCCTCTAAATGCCAACCAGTGCCAAACCAGCGCGGTGTTAGAAGTTCTGTCTTTGGAACATTTTGGCAGAACAAATGCAGGTTTTCAGATAAAATACTGCTTTTAACAAATGTTAATTTAGAGAACGTCTTTTATACTATTTTCTTTTCAAAAGAAAGCTGGTGGCAGATTGTTTAAAAAAATGATCAGAATGTTATCCAATCTTATTTATCTTATTAGTTGCCTAGATATTCTTTACCTGTTAATGTTGATATCGTCAGATAACCACCTGTCCAGTGAGTTAAGAGCTCAGATTAAATTAGATGACACAATGAATACTATTCAAATTTTTAAATTCTCTTTAATATTGTGTGTTTCTTCCAAAGCTGCTGTCATGCTGATTACATAATTCATCTTTAACTGTATGCGTTTTGAACTGCAAAGAACCATGAGGGTGCTTTAGGAACCTGTGTCCTCTGTAAAAGTCAGCTGCATACAGTTTTCATACACTTACATGTTTTCACTTCTGTTGGGAAACTTGAGCACTATTTTTCGCAGTATTTGAAGTTCCACAATGGAAATGTATCTTGGTTTTATAACAATTTGAAGGAGAACACTCTGGAATGCATTATCTCCCTCTCTAGGTTTAACCAATTCCTTTCTACTAATAAGGAATGAATACAAGTAGATTTAAGTGGGGAAGAAAATTGCTAGCAAGTGGGACAGAGACAGTCAAGAATCAGCAAATAACCACCAGATACAAAACTGCTAATGTTCACAAAGAACAGAGGGGGATCCAAAACATCAGGAATGCCCCACCAACATGGGGTTCTGCAGCCAAACATATAGTTTGAAGGACAGAGGAAAGATGGTGTCAGTCTTGCCCTGCTCAGCTCATCTTTCCAACACAGGCTGGCACTCTCTGGTTAGAGTTCACAGAGGGACTTCAGCTTTCAGGGGACAGCAGAGGCAGTCAAGGCAAAGAGGCTGCACTGCAGTGACTTGTGGTCTTCTCTCAGATGGGTGCCTGGTAAGCCAAACTAGCTTGATGCAGTGGGGCCACTTGTTCTCTACCCAGGAGATGGGTAGGAACCCGTGGAATTCGTCCCCAGGCAGTTCAAAACAGGGCGATCTCTGAGACAAAGGGGAAAAAACCAAAACCAACAGAGAATGAAACGCAAAAAGGAAAAAGCCTCTGCCTATGGCAAAAAAACAAGACAGCAAGGCAGAAACTGTGAAGCTGAAGAGAAGGAGCTGCCTGCTGGAGGAGACTTTAAAAGCACCTGAGGAGATTTGAAAAGCACCTGTGGTGCTACCCCACCCCAAATTCCCAACCACAGGGCGTTAAAGAGACTGTAACCATTTGGGCCATGGTGGATATGGAATACAGTAACATTTTGGCTTACACATAACAGAGTTTCAAAGTTGTGTACTTAAAACTGTCAGAGAAACAGAGATCAGCATTAGGCATGATTCATTACTGTGCTGTGGATGGAAAATGGTTTTTCTTTAGGAAATCAGCACTAATCAGTGTCATCAACAGTCATGTAAATTAACACAGGCACTACTCACTGTCAGTTCAACAATCAACATCTATCAAGAGTCCCTAGCTTCTACTTTTAGTGCTGTCAGTAGTCATCCTCACCTGCTACTACTTTGACATCAGGGACAAGTGAAGTTTTTTACCTGCTGTGCTCTCCTAACACAAGTCAAGGTTGGCATGTGCTAGATGAACATTAATATACACTCAAGAATTGGGCAGACTTCTAGGACTTCAACTGAGGTATTTATTTCCTTACATGTGTATGATCCCTGGAAACTAGTCGGTCAGCTGTACAGCATTGTTTGGGCTGCAGATTCACTGATTCTCTCCAGCTTGTCTTAGAAGTTCCAGAATCCTATTGAGTCTATCCATATTAGATTATCCTAGATACAAGTTTTGTAATTGAAGGAAATCTGGGCAAGAAGATCTTGTGGTGGTAGTCTGTAGCTGTATTCCTTTTATCAGATGAACAGTAGCATTTTCACCAACTCTAGGTTTCAGGCAGAACCTACCAAGGCAGGGAGAGCAAGACTGACACGTATTACGGTGACACACATGTTCAAGACAATGTCCCTGTCAGAAGAAAATTAACACATCTTTGCAAACAGAAGGTAAAATGGGGAAAAAACATCAGACATCAACATTATATTCCAAGAGCACGGTAGAATGATGGAGTTTAGAAAGCAAACTGGGAATACTTGTGAAGCCTATTCCTCAGTTCAGTGTTGTCTGAGATTTTTGACTCACTCTCCTCTTTTAGCACTTACCTGCTTTTTCTTGAGTCACTGGAGCACATCCTATTGTCTCCCACCCACATATCAACTGTGGCAACTGAATAGATGGTTGCCACAACATGGAGCCCTGTGTCTGCCAGTAGCAGTGGAAAGGAACACTGAGGGTGTTGTTTGAGGCACCAGCATTCTGTCCTGCATTGTACAATTTCTTTTCACAAAAACATCACAGGGAATAACAAGCTTCAGTCCTCCCAGAAACCACATCTTTGAATTACTGTAGGAAATGGCTTCTGAAATGGTTCACCAAAGAGTACTTTTTATTGCTAACTTTACCATTCACTTCAGTCATGACATACAGTTGTGGTAGAAAGTATCAATGACCTGCTCTACATTTCTCCTTCAGTGCTAGCAGTTAATGCTGTACAGGCAGTATTTCTGGCATCCAAAGACAGAAAGGCTGGCCTGCCACTATTTTATTAAGGAACATTAATTTGGCTTTTTTTTTTTTTTTGTCCACAAGAATCTTTGTTAATAAGATTTTAATATACTCCTACAAATTTGTTTTCAGCTGACCCGGCAATCCTTCTGCACATTCCCCATGGGCTTTCAACTAACAAGAAAGGCAGAGGTCTCACGGAGTTTGCAATACTGCTTATAGCTTTTCTGTGACCTCTGGGTCACTGGTTGAAACTTGAAGAGATGGCCAAACTTCACAAGTGGTTGTTAGTGTACCAGCTTACTGCAGTTCCAGTAGTAAGAAGAAATAAGATGTTCATCATTACTGTTCCCAAGTTATTATTTCTAAGCATTATTTTATAATGTAACTTCAAAGTGCTTTCTGGTTTAGGAATCTGGAATAAATTTTAAAGAATTCTGCCTCCCAAAGTCAGGTTAAGAAGCAACCAGATCACACCAGTGATTTTTTTCCCTTGGAGGCATACTTTCCTTTATCAAGTGCATAGAAATACAACTCTGTTAAGGGAAGTCTAATCTATCACAACATCTTACCCAGTAACTTGTTGGTCATGGCTTTGTCCATACTACATTAGGCTTGAAATATCCACTCCACAACTACTGTATCTGGTGCAATGCTTTGATGCAAAATGAAGGAAAGACAGTACAGAAAGATCTCCCTCATCACAAAATTGTGCATTCATTAATTATAGTAGTAATTTCATTAGACAGTGACAGCTTTTTCTTTTCTGTGAAGTACACTGTTTGGTGTGATTTTCAAACTGGGGTTGAAATCTCAACTGTAGTTGGGTGTTTTTTGGTAAAAAAACCTTTAATGGTAGCTATCTTTAAATCAAACATTTCTGATATCCAATACTTTTGGATGCTTACAATAACTTCTCTGTTCAAAGTGGATAAGCAAGGCCAGGTGTCATGTGAGAAACTGTCAGGGTTTAGAGGTAAAGTGCACTTGTTTTACATTATTTGTCTCTGAGTCAAACAAGCTGTTTGTGCTTAATGTCTTCATAGATGTGCAGTAGAAATATTATCTTGAAAATTGTATTTAAATTTTGGATTTCTTGGAGGGAACACAGGAAAGATAATGTCCAGCTAATTCTAAGTATTCACAAAAATACTGGATGTAGAGGGGAAAGAAGGTAAAATATCATAAAGCATAGAAAGAACTATAATTGTTTCTAATAAATAAATATATTTATTTAAAAGTTGAAAATGCAAACAGAAGATACAGCTTTTATGATAAACATTTTGACATCACATTTTCCTACTTTTGATGTTTATTCTTGGTTTATAACATTTCTGAATTAGAGGATGTACTGTACACATGGATCCTACCTAAAATGACAAACATGCACACACCCATTGGTGATTCTATTTTAATTTAATTTGATCTAATTTTAGTTTAATTTAAATGTAAACTGAAAATGCATTGTTTATTCAGTGAAGAAAGGAAATAGGTGAACCTGAAACTGCACACTTGTTGACTAATTTGCATTTTAAAATACTCGCCATACCTCTGCAATGATAAAGTTTTCCATATGCTAGACCATGTATGTACCTAATGATCTTATATTACTGCATGTGCCAGCAGAGGAGATGAGACTTGAAAAGGATATTTAGGCAGTAAAAAAGTAAGCCTTACTAACGGATTATCAAAACTGGTCAAAGGCAAAAGAAACAAAATGAGGTTTTGAGTACACTAATTTTATTACAGAGAACAGGAATAGATATGATTTACTAAAAAAACAAACCAACAAACCAGCCAAAAAAAACTCAAAACAAATGAAACAAAAAAAAACCAAAACACGCAACACTCCAACCCCCCCCCCCTAAAATGAAGTCTTCATTTATAAACAAATCCAGAGTAACCTCCAGAGTTAAAAAAACCCAGGGAAACCAGGTGTCCTTCCAGGCTAAGTACTGATTTGAAGGAAGATGCATGGAGGGGAGGAATTAGTGTTGTATAAATTAACACAGCAGGCCTCTGGAAGAATGAATGAAATTATACACAATCTATAACTTGTACAGGAGGGTGCTTTTCTGCTTTTGTTTTTGGTCTGGGATTTTTTATGGTATGTTGTATTGTTTTGGTTTTTTTTACTTGAAGGCATAATCTAGGAGGCAGCACAATGTAAAATCTTCAGCTAAATCTAAATAGCTACCTTATAGTGATTTCCATGTTGCAAGAACTCTGACCTTGTATGAAACTGGCAGTATCTGTGCACGCACAGATAAATTAGGGCATCTGATAGGAGAATGATCTCTCTCAACTTTTCACATATGATGCTATGCAGAATTTCATTTTCCCCTGTCCTTGTGAAACCACTGACAAAGGCCATCAATATCTTATAGGACATTCACAACTTCCTGAGTACCCCTGCTCTCCTAGCTCCTCTACAGTGTCAAGATTATTTAGCATTCTTTAGTCTCTCTTAAAGCATGCTGAAAAACAGAGTAGAAAATTGTGCTTTACTGTTCATCAGGTTTTAGTGTTGTACTGGGGTTTCAAGGATAAATAAATTATATACTCAGTCCCTGTCACATGGAAGCTGAGGTGCCATTGAACTAATGGGCATCTTCAGAAAATGACTGTCAATTAAATATGTTATTTTAGACAGTAATAGAAGTAATTATCTTTTGTGCCTGGAGAGAAAGAATTAGCACTGTGAGGCCATGATGAGTCCATAGAATCAGTCAATAAAGGAAATATTTTACAGTTACTTGACCTGATTAGAAAAGATGGTGTTAGAGCAAATATTGTGTGGCAGCATGTAGAACAAAATAAGCCAATAGCACTAACAGGTTGAATGTCATTGAGAATAAAAAGGATGCTTGCAATTATAATTAAATTAATGGGATTTAGAGGAATAGTATGAACACAGTAAGATCAGTTTTCCATTATAACAAAAAAATTTCTAAAACAACTTGACTTAGGACATATTACAGTGTTCTTAGAAAATAGCCTTGAAAGGTTAGATTAAGCAAGAATTTGAATACAAGGAGTTTGATACTCATGGGCCATCCTTTTCTCAAAGAACCTTATCCCAGTCAGAGCCAGCACACAGACTATCCATCTATTCCAACTGCAGAAGTTCAGTATGTGTTTTAATTAACATTCAGGTTGATATAAGCATAAACAATTAAGTAAGCAAGAGACAAGTATACTTGTAAGCACAATCAATAAGTATATTTACTGCCACAAAAATTTGGTGGGTGTTTGTGGAAGATAATATAGTTATTTAATTCCTGACTGAAAATCATGGTCACACCATCATTTTAATCACCAAAATATATGCCCCACCATACAGGATATCTAGTCCTTCAATTTGTCAGTTTTATAATCTAACTTTCTCAATCAGGAAGAGATAAATAGGCTTGTAATAGGGAAAGAAAGGGGAAAAGAAAATTACAAAGCATGACTGCAGTTTCTGAGCAGTGTCAAAGAAAGCAGAAAGAGCAAAGGCATATCAGCAGGATGAGCCCTCTTGGGGAAATACAGCCTGAGAACCATGTATTCCAGGATCAAGGAAAGTAGCTGTTGTGGGTTTAGAACTAGCTAAACTTGCTGGTACACTTACTCATTTTTTTGTTGTGAGATATGATTTTAGGAGAAAGGAAAACAGGCTTAAACTTAGATTATAAAAGAAGTTTTATTAACAAAACTAAAAGAATGGGGAAAAAAAGGAAAAATTAAAATGAAACTTTCAGAACACTTTNAATGGGGAAAAAAAGGAAAAATTAAAATGAAACTTTCAGAACCCTTTTCCCCCCTGCCCCTTTTTTTTTCCCCACTTGGCAACATAAAACAAAACTTGAGATTTTTAAATCAGTTATTTCTTTTAGAATAATTTTTTCTTAATTTTCATAGGGCAAGGAGGTATTTTTTTAACACTTTGGAGATATGTTTACAAAAATACAGTTTTCTCGTGGCTTTGTATTTTTATAAAACAGCAGTTGTTCGGTTTAGAAAAACTTTGCTGTTGTGAAATTTTTCTCATTTTCACAATTGAGTTGGGTTATTGTCAACTTATTTTTTAAGGATGAGTTGTTCAAAGAAAAATACTTTTTCTACTAATTCCTACAATCATTTTTGTCTCTAAAACAAAATTTTTTTCTTTGCTCTCTGAGACAGTGTCTTTTTTACTTTTATNTGCTCTCTGAGACAGTGTCTTTTTTACTTTTATCTCTCTCTCTCTGCTTAAACTCTTCAGTGTCACTGCTTCTTCAACATCTGATGCCTCTGGTCACGTTCACATTTGAACACTTTACCATCCCCCCCACACTTGTTTTCTCTTATGAATTAAAGGAAA
>VWYI01034264.1:3028-46591 GCA_013399455.1 Anthoscopus minutus
ACTGGTGGAGTAAGGTGTTGAGAAATCAAGGGCTAGGTATTTGTTGAAGTCAACTTCACAAGGCTGTCAAAAATCTTGTGGGAGGAGCTACCCTTTATATTACAAAAATGAAAAACCATGGTTGTTATTCCGTAGTGGATGATAAAGGGCTTTATCTAGTGGAAAAAGTGGGTAAACCCATTAAATTAGACTAGGTGTACCTATGTTAGCACACTGCAATTATTCACACCAACAAGGTAATGTTAAAATATATGGCAAGATCCTAGCATACCAGTATAGAATAATCATAAATTGAAGTCTCTTTAGGTACTTTCAATACTACTTTTTTTTCAGCATCATGAATGAATTAATTAATTGAAATTCATGCAGCTATGCTTCCCTACACCTGCTGTCTTGGCCTGAGAAGGTCACCCCACCTTCCCTTTCTCTTAGAAATGTCATGGTACATTTTTAGTGGCACCTATTTATTGGCTAGGATCATAAGCATGATATACTGGAATAGATTCAGTGCATCCAGCTATGTGAGTATTCTGTGTGTGGCAATAATCAGTATTTTCAGAAGGAAGCACACAAACTCCCAAATGAAGAAATGAACTTTCTCTCAGCCTATGCTTAGGGATGGAGAAGGTTTAGGCACTTTGTACCCACACCAACAAGTGCATGACGTTGTCAGTTCACTCCATCTAAAATCAGGCAAAGTGAGTAACTGAACAAAAGTCACTTTGGGGAAACACAGAATCTCAACCTGCCAGAAGCAATGCTTTTCTTTCCAGTAGAAAATGTATTCTGTAATGAAGGTTGTGATTAGCTCTGTGTACTTAGAGAGGCTGACTTTCAGCTAACTAGTTGATGCATTGATAGCACTGTTACTTTGATAGCAATTGTACAATTGACTAAAGACTCACATAAATATTTGGGTGGCAGGCTTGTGCTGATCTTAGTGCTGCCATGGTCACATCACTATACACAGCTATGTTATATATTGTCTCTCCTACAGGCAGTGTCTGCAAGGGCTTGTGTTACAGGGTTTTTTAGTGTTAGAGTTTTTGCATGTCTTGGATATATGTCCCCCCTATGGCCATGTTAGAAAAGCTATCTTTCAGATTGCAAATGGCAATTAGATTGTCTAGACCAAATGAAACTGAGATACTACATACTGTACTCTTTCCCCTGGTTAAATTTCATCCAATAATAAAATTCTGCCTTTTTAAAATCTTCCTGCTCCAACCGTCAAGCCTTACCCAGATATTGTCTTTGATTCTTGGTTTAGAGAATTGCACGGTAGACCTCAGAAGAAGCTGTACCTCTTTGACTGGAAAAAAATTGTTGGCAGAGATTTGTAGGAGGTATGTCTGTGAAATGAATAATGCTAATAGTTTCATTAAGAATCTTCAAAGTATTAACTTTTCTGTTTGTCATTGTAGACTAGCAATTGTAGAACAGTATGAGCAATAAGAATCTGAGCCTGAAATTTCCTATAAAGCTGTAATTCAAATTTTTTCAGCCTCAGAGAATCACAACCCATTTCCTTATAGTTGCCTTTTTATTTTCTTGCTGAAGGCATTCAGAAAGGGCCTATGTATCTTAACATCTTAACATTTATTATCTTAATTTGCATTCTTACATTTATGTGACCAAACACATTTCTGTGGGTTAGATCTGAAAAACACTTTAAAATTTTGAGAACTACTTAATTGTATGTGTTTCTACATATATATTTCTCAATGTATAAAGGAAAAAATTACCCTTTCCTATTTTCTTAGAAGTATTCCTAAAAATGTGTTTTAAGGTCAGATTAGACCTTCCTATATCAGAGGCTGTTAGTTGTTGGGTTTTTTTTAAGTGAAAGTATAGTTACTTACAAATAAATTTGTTCAGGTATGCTATAACAAATGGTTTTAGTTTTAGAATAGAAGTATCTATTTCCACTATAACTTACAACAAATTGTAAACTTTGGAGGCTATGTAAATCTCTGTACTCTTCAACTACTCTGTACTCTGTGCTGCTTCAAAACACCAGTATCTAAAAAAAGACTCTCAATTACCTGGAATGTAAAAATTGGGACATTAGATAGGGTGTACTTTTGAACAGCAACTTTTGAAAACATGCCTGGCACATTACTTCCTCTGAAAGAAGAGGTAGTGGGCTTCTTAAAATGCCCTTATGGCCTGCTGAGAGTAACTTAAAATATCTCATGTCTTTTGTTTTCACACTGCATCAACTCCAGCCATGTGGGCCTCCAAGTGCAGCGGCTCCACAGCTGCTCATATTTATTGTCTATTCCACCCATCATAAGCACATTTTCCCCTCTGTATATTGCATGTATCCTTTATTTTCTTCTCAGCAAGCAGTACTTGCAATCTAATATGTATTTGTGTGCTGTTAAAGGTTGCTGCCATTCTTTTCTATGAAGTTAACATGTCTAAGTAGAAACTGGGTTATAAGGGGAAAAAACCCTAAATCCATCCATTTTAATTACGTATTTTAAATTTTTCCAAAGACAATATTGTGATTGTACTAGTACACACATTTGAGGTAGCATTCATTATGAGGGAAAACAAAGTTACCCTCATCTTTGCATCTTTACATGTGATCCTTTCCTTGAAAAAAACCCAGTGAAGTAATTTTCTACTATTTAAGATATAAGCTCATAACTTCTTAACCCAAGTCTATCTAATGATATTGTATCCTTGCCCTTTTTAAAATTAACTATTCAAGTCATGTGGTACTTGACTGAAATGAGAAGGCTCGCTGCTTATGAGTGCAAAGCCATTCCTGGGGAAGTCAGAGGCAATTTTGCATTTATTTCAACTTCAATGCAATCTGGATGACACTAAGGATGTAGAAATGACTGTGGCAAAAGATTTACTGACTAGGATTTTATTTGTGTTGCATATATATATATATAGTCATTATACTTTAAAATAAACACTACTGGAGTCTATGTGGAGACAAAATCAACTCTTTAACAATTAATAGTATTTGCTTCATCTTGTATAAGACACTTTGTTCATCGCACCTGCCTATTCTCTGTGCTCTGCATTTTAGTCTTTTTTTATTTTTTTTACAACTGACATCTCCTTTCACCATTACATTTTTATTCTAACACTAAAATACATTTATTGTGTTTTATTGTCAGATTTGATCGACTCACCTGCTGTTCAGGTGTGTGCTTGGAAAGGTTGTCTCATAAGAATCTGCAAAACTACCTTGATAATCATCCTTTAAAACTTCTAAAAATTCTCCTTTCCTCTAACTGCAATGAGAAGTCTCGACTATGCTGAGACAGCTGATGTTCCTGCTATAATTGCTGTCTGTGTCATCAAGAGCCTCTCACTGATATCTTGGGATGTCATATCTCTATCACCTATTGCCTTTTAACATACCAGATTTTGGGACAAGAACAAGTTTCTGTATTTTTAAAAGCCAAAATATTCTCTTTGTCAAAAAACATAGGTGTCCATACCTGCCAACAGCACGACTATTTTCTGTGGTGAAAATAAATAAATATGCATACAAATCTTTATTAGCTTTTATAAAGAAAACAGAGCAAATTATCCCAAAGACATGTAATGCCACTAGACATCTTTATTCACTCCGCCAAAACAAAAAGGTATAAACATTTCATGAATCCTGCTATTTTAGATGAATGGACAGAAATACCAGTCAACAGAAGCAAAGTCAATAAATAAATTTGAAATAATCCTTCAGCAACCAAAGCTCTATTTAGATATGCTTTGGAATATTTATTATATCTAAATAAAGTAACTCAGCTGTGTAGCAGAAAATTGATGCTGATCTAAGCTGTTCTGGTGCTGGCAATGAACCAAAATGGCTGTCATTTTTGCTGGTCTGCTCAGTTTCTTTATTTAGGTGTTTCTAACATGAGATGCTGTTTTATGGAGTTTTTTTGACTTAAGAAAAAAAATCTCTTCATGTCTAAATTGAGATGTGTGTAAGATGTTAGATCGTGCAAAGTGTTTTTGATCTACTCCCAGCTATCAGCTCAACTGGAAAAGTTTTTCAGAGTTTGATTTATTTACCTGTGTGTTCATTTTGTGCTGGTTATATTTAATCCAACTAAACTTCTTTTTGAGAATTCAATGTGTAACCAGGATCAGCATTTTACAAATATTAAGAAATTCTGTCTACCACTTTAGCTTTGTGCATTCGTTACTTCATCAAAGAAACCAATTAGTTTGGTTTCACTTGATTTATGCTTTTTACAAATGCGTTACCGATTTATCACTGCATTTTCTTCAACCTGTTTACATACTGATTGCTCTTGCTTTACTAATTGTTCTAGTTGTTTGTCAGATATTGAAGTTAAATTTAGTGGCCTGTAATTCTCCAATTTTCCTCAAACCTCAATTCTCTTATCTTAAACTGCAATATAATTTTCCATAAGATATGAAAGTCAGAGACAAAGAAACATAGATGGATATTAAACTGAGCAGTAAGCAAGAGCACAACTAATATAATCTAGCTCAATTAACCAATGACTTAATGAGCAAAGGAGAAAGTTCTACTTAAACAGGACTAGCAAGGCCCCTTCCACCCTTGGCTCACAAGACCATATCTTCTCTTAATTTCTGTACCTCTTGTTTTCTGTGAGTGTGTATTTCTTTGGGGTGTGAGGGACAGTGAAGTAAAATGCTGTCAGTTGTTTGTTTAGTATTTTCAGATATGAATCAGCTGAGATTAAAGTCCACTGCTTCGGCGAAACTAGAGCTGGGACTACATCAGTTCTAAGGCTGTGTAGCAAGAAATAGATGGCAAGAGGCAAAAGTGATGTAAATCTCTGACTTTATGTGAGTGTTTAACCCTGCTGACCACCTAAGGCCCACACAGCTGCTTGCTCGCTGCCTTGGTGGAAGATAGGGGAGAAAACTGGAAAGGCAAAACAGAAACCTCATGGGTTGAGACAGTTTAATGGAAAAGCTGCCACCCAAAAAAACCAAGGAATTAATTCACCACTTCCCAAGGAATTAATTCACCACTTCCCATGAGCAGACAGATGTTTAGACACCTCCAGGAGAGCAGGGCTCCATCAAACACTGGCTATCATTCCGAAAGTGCCCTGCTTCCTTCTTCTCCTCCCAGCTGTATATGCTGAGCATGATGCCACAGGATATGGAATATCCCTTGGGTTAGTTTAGTTGGGGTCAGCTGTCCTGGCCACATCCCCTGCCAGCTCCTTGTGCCAATTCCTTCTTCACTAATGGGGTGAAGTGAGAAGAAAAGGCCTTGATTCTATATAAGGATAGCTCAGCAATTGCTAAAACATCCCTGTGTTTTCAATACAGGTATATCTGGGCATGGTATCTAGTGGTATCTACAGCACAAAGAACTGAAGGTAAATCTATAAACCAACAGACAGTTCAGTGGGCTCCTGATTCTCAATGTACAGTTGCAGAAAAACAAAACACAGTAATTGGAAATAATGGTAAATAGGAACAAAGAAGTTATATGGCATTGATGAGGCTAGGATTGCAATACTGTATACAGTTTTGGCAACTGCTTTTGTGGGGGGTGAGGGTTGAAGAACAGGAGGGAGTAAAGAAGAGATCCACAGAAGGGAAGACTTTTGTATTACAAGAGATGGTTTGGCTTTAAAAAGACTGAGGTTATATGATTTCAGTGTATTGATACAATTCCTGCATGCTAGATAAAGAGTGCTGAATAATGTCTTTATAAAGGTTTTTAAAAATAGCATAACTGATTTTTAAAACTAAAGGTGAACAGTCACTGGAAGTAGATTACTAACTGAAACAATGAATTCTCTAGCTTTGGATGTTCTCAGAAGCATCTTTCTAGAGAGCTTGAATCAGTTACAATCTACTGAGTTCAATATGAACTTGTGATGGCTTCTTATGTGTTAGACTGTATGACTGAACAGTTTCTTCTGACATTAATTTCAAGGGTTCTTGACCCTTTCTCCAGTGAAATATCTCAGTTCTCTTACCAAAACTCTCTGATGCCAATTATTGCTCATAGCAATGCAGTCATCATCAAGGTCTACAGGCCGTGTTATTGTAACTTCTCACATTTGTTGCAGAGGACGACAAGGGATAGTCCCTTTCAGATCATCATTGCGGGGATCATGATTCATTAAAACAAGAAAAGTACTTTAAATTTTTCAATGTGACATCTGTTCCTGAGAGTTGGTCATTTTGCAAACCAGAAATATGCAAATCCCACTGACAAATTTTGACTCTTTGGTTTTAACGAACTGCTGAATGTCAGTTCCTTCAACCAATAGGGACTGCTTTTCCTACACAAATATGTGATATTTTATTATCATTATTATCTCCAGATAATGCTACTTACACTGGAAGAAAATGGGTGAGACTTTAATATTGCTGTTAGCAGAGAAGCTTGGCAGAATGTGATTCACAGGTATTCAGAGCACCTAGTAACTAGCTTCTAAATGAAACAAACTCAGTCTTTAACACTAATTTTAATGGAAAAATATGAAACAAAGATCAGATCTGCTGGGAAAATAGGCAACCTTTTAAATTAATGTTCTCTGAGCCACAATTAATTTAGATTTAATAGGACAGTTAGTATATGTTATATGAATACTGATTATTAAACACTCACCAAGAATTAAAAGTTATGTAATAGATTCATAACAGTGAAATTGATATGGACCTATTGCATCGCCATAAGACTCTGCAAATATGTTTAAGTATGTAGCTGCTATTTAATATATAATAACTGTTTAATGAAGTCTAAATTAAATACTTGAATCTCAATTGTCTGGGAAGTACCAGAGATAATTTGAAATAATTTTTCTATGCTGTTTTATCATTATAAAATCACATTGTTTTGAAAAAAAAAAAGCAAAAAAAAAAGCAGGCTGAGGGGCCTGCTTGAACAAAAAGATTTCCCTTGATAGTTTCACTGCCAAAACTCCCATGGAAGTGCCTAGATGTCAGGATGATTAAGTACACAAAGAGCAAGATCCAGAAATTTTGCTGATGTTGGCATCAAAACACATTGTTTTCTCTATTTCCTTCAGTCTTAGGAAGAAAACTTTTAATGATATATTAATTGCTATTTATTATTATGCTTCCTATTGTTCCACTTATTATGCCTTGTGATGTTTTACCAGAACTACAAATAATCCTATGGATAACATGTACTGGGAGAAAAGATCAGTACAAGTCTTATTATAGATCGTTTAGACTGTATTTTTGTTTAGAAATGGAGGGTGCCACAGAGATCACTTCTTTAATGATACAGCTCTGCAACCAGACAGGCAGCTATAACCTACTGCTGTGGCTCCACCTGCTGAAAGGTATGGGTTTGAGTTCTGAAGGAGTGCCATAGTAAGGCACAATGCTTCTCCCACCCACTGACTGCTTTTTTGTCATCCCTGCACAGTACAGCTATGCCACGTGTCTGTGTGCCATACACACTGTACATGCATTTTGGGTACTCGACAGCAAGGATCTCAAGCCCTGTTTCAAAGGCAATACCTTACTTATATTCATCAGTGCGCCCCCACCTCCTGCTTCATCACTGTGAATACCTATGAGTCCAGGGAGCTTGTTATCATCCTCCCTTTCTGCTTTTCTGACTACTGCCCAGGCCTGGCCCAGTCCCACAGGATATTGTCTGAGCTACGGTCCTGTATCAGTATGGGAGTCTGTTGTCATTTGCCTCGGGCCGGTGTAGTCTTTTTTATTTTTGTTATCACATTAGCCTTTTCCCCTCCTGTTTTTCCATCTAAATTTTCTGCTTGAGTTCGAGATATCGTGCAGGGAAGAAAAAGAGAATCTCTTGCTTCAGGCAACATTATACAGCCAATAAATTTGGGACTTTTCTAGAGTTAATGTTCTGTAAAATCTAAGGTGGAAAGATTTGGGAATGAAGGAAATACTTCAAACTACTCGTCTTAAGAAAGCTTAACTTCTGAACCATTTGAATTGCTTAAGCATCAGACAGTTTTTCTTTCATAAGCATTTTTCACATGACAGTGTAAATCCCCATCTATCTACCAAGACACAAGCACCATCACCACCTTAGAACACAATCACCTTCTTTTAAGCCATAAGAACTGCTATGTTACAAATGAAGCAGTCCGGGTTTTGTTTTCCATTATAATTTTCCCCCACAATTCTGTTTGAAACCAACTTACATTATATAACATCTATGGAAATATATAACAAAGTATGACAAGACATAGAAGAAAAACTATTTTATTTCCATTATTCTTAGTAAAGTATTGCTTAGAATTCTTTAAGTACTTTAATGCTGAGTAATGTGTCTAAGAGACGAAAATATTTTCAAAAGGGGCTAGAATAACAGTTACACATTTTAGAAATTTTTTTAATGCTAGGCTATATGAAAATGATATTTATCTTTTCCTCTTCCGTGCAAATATACATTCTCATAGCTTTATTTTTTGTGAGAAATCATGTAAGATATATAGAAAGTCAAAATGTTTCAAAATTATATGAAACAATTATTTGAAGGCCAAATACACAAAAATTGGTAATGGAACTTGCATATTAAAAAGAAACCTTGTAAAACATATTTTACATATTTTTGAGCTGTTCACATTGCTTTCTAAAATTTAGTGATGGAACTGTATTTCAAAATCAGTGCTCCATCTACAATTTTAAGCAAAAACAGCAGAAGAGGAGGAATATTCCTGTATGAGTCTGCTGAATCCACACAGAATGGGTTTTTTCCCTTCAGTCATGGCAAAAATATATGAAAATCAAGCATCAAAATATTCTAGGACTGACTGTCCTTTCCACAGAAATGAATATGGTGGTATTTCAAGTTTTAATACACAAAATTTCAGTGTCTAATTCTAGCCTAATTTGGGATTTATTGATAACCAAACCCAGAGATCTCCATATCAACAGCTTGGGGAGTATTCTCCTTTTAAGCATTTCCAAAAGGTTTTCCATAAGAAGTATACAAACTAAATCAATGAATGTTTGGTGTTCTGCCAAAGTATTCATGAAATACATCTGCTTAAAGAGCAACCAGGTAAAGGGAAATAATGTTTCTCCTCACACTCCCAACAGAGGCTAAAAACTTCATTTACTCCATTATACTACTAAAGCTGAAGGTCTCTGACCCTTGACTGCTGCAAACTGGGGCGAGGGGCTTGCAAAGGGTATCTCTGTGGCTGAGAGCAAATGGAGAATGTCCAGAATGAAAAACGTTAGCCAAGCATCTGGGAATACCTGTGTACTTCACACAGCTGAGCTTGGGTAACAGTGACCTGGCTGACAGAGGCAGGGGCACAGTACTACAACCTGCAGCTGTGTAAGTAGTTGTAAAAAGGTGACTCTGCCTGCTTAGATTTGTGATTACCAACAGCAAGCTAGTATGTGTCAGCAGTTATCATCACCTCCCTGTACTTGGAATATCAAAAACCCACAGTATTGCAGACATAGCTGAGGGCAACCAAAGGCTTCCTCTTTTTCAACAATTGCTCTAGCAAACAAAATATAGCTGATGATGTCCCAGTCTATGAAATGTGGTTGGTAGAAAAACTCTGTGGCAGTGAGAAAAAAAATCCATAAGATATGAAAGTAGAGATACCCTGGGAGTCCCTTGAGAGGAGAATTAGGGAGCAACCATTTCAGCGAAGGTAATGATAGCCCATGAAAATGTGCAGGAATGTGAAATAATGGATGATAAAAGAAAAGGCGTAAGCAAAGAAAAGAATCAGAATGAAAGACAGACATAATGTAAAAGTTCATATTTATCTCTCTGACCTGAGGACAAATGAATAATTTGAAATGCTTCCAAAGCTACCTTTTTTTACAAATAAACATTTATATTAATTTAGTTGCCTTGCCCTCTTTCCCACACCCTTCTTCTTATATATACCAGATACAAAAAGTTACTAATTAGTAGACTAGAAAGAAGGGAGGAAAAATTGAAAAATTTCTGTGGTTTCCCCTCCTTCATAAAATTTGCCATTGGTACATTCAATTTTGAAAAGTAATTTGAAGTGAATGCACTAGCGGCAGATTTTATGAAGGGAAGGGAGACCACAGAACTGGACAAAATATGCTTGTTGGCAGTCTGGAAGCAAGGCACATTCAAAAAAGTTCAAGTTACATGGCTCATTGCAAAGAGAGCATCACCAGCACCAACAACATTACCAACAATGGTGGAGAATGAGGGGATTGAGGGAAAGAAATTCTGGAGATTTTTCAGTGCAGAAAAAGAAGCAAGAATTGCAGAAAGAAGTGATATTTTAAAGTAGCCACTACCCTAGCTACAGCCAGTAAGCTTTGGGAACAACTTGCTTTCTTTTTTTGTATCTATATCAGCTATTATAATAAAAAGTATTTCCTCCCCCTATAGACCTTGTCTTGAGGTGCCCAGGTGGGAGGTTTCACTCTCCTCCCTTGTGCCCATCTTCCCTCTTCAGCTCTGACATTCATTTAACCCTTTTCTGCTTTGACTCAATAACCTGGCAAAAAATTTGTTGTGGCACTTTTTTGCTCATTGTATTTGGTTTGATTTCCTTTTGTATTGTTAAGTTGTACTTGCCCCCATGCCCCTTACGTTAATTGTTTAGTCCCAGTTGTGCCCTCCCACCCCGGTTGCCAATCCAACCTGATACCTGCCGCTGGTTCCTGAATATTCCCCATTTCTCCTCCCACTACCAGACAATTCCCCTTTATAGCAACCCCCTGTTCCAGAGAGTGCCCTGTCCATTACTTAGCCCTTACTCAATGCCTCATTGGCTTATGTAACCTGTTCCCTCCCAATGTCTTCTTTCAATGTATTTTGTAAACCCCTCCTCGTACTCCCCTCTAAGTCTCCCTCATTGGTTCATGACTTGTACCCTCCCCTTGCTCCTCCCCATATATCAGTTGCTGTAGCCTGGTGTCTGTCGTCTTTTGTCCCTGTCCCTTCCATGGAATAGACCCCTTTGGAAGTCACACTAAAAGCCTCTCCCTCTTCCTTCCTCCTGCCCTCGACGCAGAATCATCTTGTGCTGTAGAACATTGGGCTCTAAGCTGGATTGGGATTCTCCTTGCTATCGTGGTCCGTCCCACTCCTGGCGCGAGCCGGAGTGACTGAGCTAGCCCCAAAAGACTCCGGCACCACATCAGCTGGCCGTCAAAAATAAACACAAAAAAACCCCTTCATTGTTGAGTTAAATTGGTTTGTTGAACAATCAGGAAATTACAAAACATGGAATAAAACTGAGGGCATATATTCTAAAGGGAAAGGGGCTGTTGGAAAGGTAGAAGTAACAGGACTTTCTGGTTTCTGAAGCAGCTATACTATGTAGTTAGACCACTACAACTACAATAAAAGTAGTGACATAGGTATACTACAGTTAAAAAAACCCCAAAACCCACACATGAAATTTGTTAAGTGGAACATATATTTTGGATTAAGGGCTTTCCTGAGTCAATGTAAAAAACATATTTTCAAATATTTGGCACAGAATGGAAGTTGCAGAATTTGCATGAAAGAGGAAAGATGAAGGGACAAGCATAAGCCTTCAAGAAGAGACTTGTCCTTGAAGCCTTCAAGCTTTTTGAAAACAGGTAAGGAACAGTGGAATTAGATTCACTGCAAAAGCAGTAAAACTAAGAAGAAAAATCAACAGAGAGCAGGACTTGTAGGTTTCCATAGCAGTTTAAACAGAAGCATAATTTAAAATTGTAGTTTTGCAAGTGACGTCCACAGTTAGATGTCTTAGTAGGAGTGGTTTCAGCAGAGATGAAAGAACAGAGCAAAAACACCAAGGGCAAGTACACTCAAATCTGTACATTAGAAAGAAAATAATTGGACGCAACATTAAAATCAAAAGCAATAACAAGAAATCTGTCTCTCCAGGATATTAGGCAAATGAAAAATTATGATGGGCTGTGATCACAGACACCATTTCCATCATCATCATCTTTAGATTAAGTGACCATGTGGATCATCTCAATGATACAACAGATGAAAACATGCATTGCCCCAAACACAAGACAAAGTTAAGAAGCAAGTAGCTTGAGAAAACCATGAGAATATTTTTTCAGTAGCACTGAAGTGCAATCTTGATTAGCTATGCTGAAACTGTGGTGATGCCAAACTAAAATTCTGTTTGGATCAATAGTCCAAAGGGACATATACTGCCCCCATTGCCAGAAGAGGCCTTATCTCTGTGCTGATACATCCCAGCACAAACTTTTAATGTGGCCATGCAGAGAATTGGGTCATGTTATTGATGTAGGTAAAGGTTCTGGGAAGAAGGTAGCAAAATGGAAGAACTCTTTTCCTAGTGCCAGATCAAAAATGATAAGTTTCTATGATACAAAGCCCTTATCCAATGCAAATCAACAGTGCAGTTTGGATTTGTTTACAACAGAGCCCAAAATGGAAGAATTACCTGTACACTGGTGAATTTTATGCTAATTAGACCTCTCTTCTATTACAGTTAGTATAAGTGCAGCATAAGAGCAAAAAGGCATTGTCAGCTTTGCATTTTGTTTCTGACCTAATTTATTTCAAGTGTAACAGTGGCCTCACATCTCACCCAGATCAGGTTGGTCCTGTTGAGTGACTCAGTGGCACACAAACATCATATTAAAGTCCAGGGACCAGTGTCTTCTTTGCACTCTGGTCAACAGTTTCAGTACTTAGAACATGTTTCATCTTCATTTGTAAGAGGACACAGTCTAGGAGTAAAAGGTGATTGTGAAGTTTTTACTGTGATCTTGTTCCTTGTGCTCCAATCCACAATTCAAATGGTTTGCCAGTATCTTTTTTAGGCCACATTTAAAACTGAGTCACAGTCTGAGTGTTCAGCATTATTAAGGACATCTTAGGCTAGAGATTTTGGAAGACTCATTTTGGCAGCTGTTACTGCCAATATCTCAAATGGTATTTCTGTGTCATAGCAGGTAGTTTGCAGAGTGCCATTTACCAGTTCTCAAAGGATAGGGTACTGTGAGTTCTTGATTAGTTACAATAACTTTCTCTGGGTTCTGCAAAATGCGTCTTAAATTTTTTAAAGTAGGTCCTGCCACTTGTAATTTGATTTGAGTTGGGTAACAGTTATTTTGTTATCCTTACACCTACCAGATGTGAAGAACATACTAATTTCAGTTGTCATTGGCACAAAAGTGTGCGTGCTTGGCTGTCCTGGCTGCAGAGAAATATGAGAACATGACCTAATTACACTCCAAAAAGTAGTTTCAGGTGTGCCATGAAAACACAAATTGTAGGTAGGTGGGGTTTTTTGTGTGTGTGTTCTTGGTTTTTATTATAGTGAGATGAATGATATTCAAATAATTTTTGGCTATCAAGTGGGAGTAATTGGTTACCTCATTTTATGGGGACAAATTGAGGAAAAATGTTGTATAAGCACTATTAACTTAGCGTTATGAATTTTAAAGGCATTCAGCACTTAGGCAGGGGGATTATCTTTCCTCCATGAACCAGTTACAGCAACAGTTCCCCTTGCAAGGCTAAGGAACTGAAGTAGGAGAACAAGTCATGGAAGCAGGAGAGGGAAACCCAAGCGCTTTACTGAGGACGGCAGAGTGTACGGAGAGTCAGAGCCCCAAAGCAGGGCAGCCGCAGAAAACTCACAGGCTCTGCCCATGAGGGAATGGGCAGCAGGGCAGCCGCAGAAAACTCACAGGCTCTGCCCATGAGGGAATGGGCAGCAGGGCAGCCGCAGAAAACTCACAGGCTCGGCCCATGAGGGAATGGGCAACACAGACGCTCCCCAGGCCCGCCACCCCGGCCGCGGCCCCCGCCCGGCGCCGCGCATGCGCAGAGGCACGGCCGCCACCGTGGCGCTTGCGNCCGCGCCACACAAAGGCGGCCGTGGTCGCCACGGCTCCCGCCCGCTCGCCGCTCCCGTGGCACCGCATGGCGGCGGCACCGCCCCGGCAGGGCTAGGCCAGGGCGGACCGGAGCCCCCTTCTTCTCTCCCTCCCTCCGGCTTCTCCTGCCCGACCCGTCCGTCGCGGGGAGGAGCGGAGCAGGGTCCTGCACGGCCCCGCCATGCTGTCCCCGGGCCGCCGCGTTCGCTATCGCTTGCCGCGCCGCCGCCGGCGCCCGGCGCGGCTCCTGCCCGCGCTGCTGCTGCTGGCGGTGCTGGGCGGCGGTGGTGCTGCGCTGCCTCCGGGCTGTAAGTACGACGGGCGTCCCAAGAGCGCCGGCAAAGCGGCGGCCGGCGGCCCGGCGGAGGTGAAGGTAGTTTGTAGCAACCTGGAGCTCGCTCAGGTCCTGCCTCCCGAGGCGCTGCCCAACAGGACAGTCACCCTGTGAGTACCGTCCCCGTGTGGGGTGGGCAGCCTCGGTGCTACGTGGACGGGGCGGAGGGGGAGTGGGAGCGCCGGTCTGAGGTAAAGTGGAGTGAGTTGGGGGGAGTGGGAGCGTAGGTGGCTCCCCTCTACTACTGGAGAAAGCCCCGGGAGCGGATGTACTTTCCATGTTTTCCGGTAGTTTCCTGGGATGGTCATTTTCGGAGGGGGTGAAGTGTCCCACCGGTGGGGAGCCACAGTCCTATGGAGCTTCCCCCGCGCCTCCGCTCACCCCGTGGAACAGCATCCCCAATTCTCCCTCCTTCATCCCTCAGTAGGCGAGCTGTTTTTGTGCGGAGGCAATCCCTGCTTAGCCATTTGAATAACAAGTTTCAAACAGGATATGCAACTTAATCCAAAGTAGAACTATGCTGCCACTTACTTAGACTAAGTGTGCGCATGTAAAGGGAGGCTTTGCTTTTCCTTTCTGAGACATTACCAGAGCACTCTAGCAAAGAAATCCATAGAACAGTTTGGGTTGGAAAGGCGATCTTAAGATCATCCCGTCCAGTCCCTCTGGCATGGGCAGCACTGGATGTCATCAGAGGATGGTCCCAAATGTGGAACCCTTGCCCTTTCTTTAGAGAGACTTACTGTGCCTTGCTGCCATAGGAAGACTCAAGTGCAGCCAATTGGTGTGCAAGAAAGTCAATGAAAAGGAACTGAAATATGAGGTCTAGTTTAAGATATTAATCTACTTGACTGGAAGTTGCAGGTTTGAAAGATCTACCACTAATCCAACATTTAAAAAGTACAGAATGTGCTGTCATGAGAGCAGCAATCTGCTGCTTTTATGAACACTGACAGCACTGAAACACCAAGGAGGAGTGTTCTTCCAGAAGTCTTAGTGAGGTGTGAGCTCAGCAGATGAACCTGGACCCATGAGAAAAGGGAAGGCAAAAAATGGGAGCTGAGTAAGGCTAAAGTAGTTGTTTCTGCTTGGAAGTCTGCAATAGTTCAGACTATATTTCTGAATTCTGAGAAAATATTATAGCTTTTCCTATATGAAGTTTCTGAAGTAGAAAACAAAGTAAAAAGTAGAAGTGACTAGTTTGATCAACAAGTCTCTTTTAGTCTTTATTAGCCTCAAATGCTTGACAGCTGATTAAATGTTAGGAGTATGGTATTAACCATAAAAATTTTGATAGAAGTAGATGGTTGATATGCTGAAGTTCACTGTGGGGTTGTTTTGGTTCAAAAAACTTGAATCACAGCTGTGATTGCTGTGAAAGACAAGAAGATACCAAACACAGCAGCCTTGCTGTGAGTAGATCTTTGTTCATCATTGCAGTGACAGAAAAATTTAGAAGAATGATTCATCTTGATTTTCGTTCTCCTTCAATATCTAGAGTATATCTACATACACTATTTAGTAGCTTTCAATTAACCACCCTTTGAACAACTTCTGAAACATTTATTTTTCTGGTTTGAACTTTTTAGGAGACATAGCAAGAAACAATGCCGTTTTTTCCTTATTATTTCTAGAAAATATCATAACTGTGTTGATACAATTTAATGAACATACACTTCAAAATTTTGCTTCAATATGAGGCAAGGATTATTAAACCAATGACCTCCTTTTTCCAAGAGAGTGGACTCTAGCTGTTGTGTTCAGGTTCAGAATCTTGCATGTTTTTTGACTCTTGAGTATGGCTTTCCATTCTCTCAAAGGTTTTGTTGGGGTTTTTTGTTTGTTTTTTTTTAAATTATTATTACCAAATCCATTTTAACATAGACAGAAAGTGTTGGTGATCTGTGGGGTTTGTTGCCACATGCCACTTGACTGCCATGTTAATTAATAGTGTTGGGGTTAATTGTTACCTAATCTTTTGCCAAAAATGATGTTTGTTTCCCCAAGCTGATATTTAAAATTGCAGCACTTGGTGAATAGTTGTCTGATTAGAGTCAAACTGCCCTGAGTTATATTGAGTCTTGATTCTTGTGGGATTCATCTATTAACTACTACTTCTCTTAGATCTTTTTTGATAGTTGGATCACTGCAGAGATATGTAGCTGAAAATAGATCACTGTTGTGTATATCAACTGCATTTTATTTCAGTTAACTCGCTTTTGTGTTGACTCTATTTTGCAAAAACCAGTTTTAAATGCAATGACTAATACAGTTTTATATAACTTCTTGTTTTTTGAATGTATTAGGAATGATGCAAATGATTATATGTATTTTGGAAATACTGATTTCTTCTTTATCAAGAGCTTTATCAAGAGCTGGTCAAGCTCTTAGATGTTCAGCAGATTAGCTACTGTGCCTTTAGCATTTACCATTTCTTTTTTCCCAGTGAAATACTTTTGAGGACAGTATCCTCTAAAAAGTGAGAAAATAAGACAAATAGTGGAAATTAGGATAAGCAAGTAGCATCAAGGGATGCTGGCCAGGTTCTTTCATTTTGCACACCATTGTAGTTGGTGGTTAATGATGATACAAGTTGGGCAAGGTCACTTAGTTTACAAAATTCCTTGGGCTATGTTTGCCACAAAACACATTATTGTCCCAGTAATTTAGGTCAGTATGATCAGAATCTTCAGTTTCAATTAAAAAAAAAAGTCCTAATTTAATTTCAACTGATAAGAGATAAAGTAAGTGTGTTTCATAACTGAGGAAGAGAAGCAAACGTTGTTTCATGACTGAAGAAGAAAAACAGACATGGGAAGAAGAGTATTAAAGTATGGAAATGTGTTTATGGGAGACTAAGTAACATGTAACTGTAAATTGGTTTTTCTTTACAATCCTGGTAGAACTTGCCATTGCTTTACAGGACACTTAGGTCAAATTCCAAGGTGAATTCAAGTTCATTTATAGCTAAGGAAGGGTTTTTTTTTTTGGTAGGATTATATAGTAACAACTGATTTGGATGCAAATGAAGGGTGTCTCTACATGAACATTCTCCATGGCTCTGACGTTTGTAGGTTAAGTAGACAGGTGAGATGCTTTTGGTTTGAAGATGCCAAAACAGGGTGAGAGTAACTGTGGTTTGTCTGCCATGCTCTTTATTTCAGTAGATATTGGAGCCATTGCCATGTTGCACATTTAAGTGAGGAATGCACTGTACTCTTGTAATAAAGGCCTGAGATAAAATATTTGTTACTGTTGTTTCTTGGTGCAGACTGAAATGATGTTGGTGGATACTTGTTTGAACTTGTTGGCTATTAGCCATTACTTTGTTTTTTGGAAGAGAATGTGCAAGTCCACTGAAGACAAGCCCATGAAGCTTATTTTTTGTTGAGAATATTACTTACCTGTTACATATATTATTAGAACAGGAATCTAAATAGACAAAGGAAAAGCATAATTACTCAGTAAAGAATTGCATTTCTGAATCAGGAGGCTTACTGCTCTGCAAACAACTTTGCTTAAGCACATAACCTCATAGGAGCATAAGAGTATGGCACTTAAAAAAGTGTTAGGATGTACAAGCCTGAGCATTTTGCCTGGGTTAATGTTCAGAGCTTTTCAAAGATACGTTTAACTGGATTGCTGTTAGGAAACATCTTAAAATGTTACAGTTTTCCTCCAGCTCCTAAATAAAATCACATCCATTAACAAGTGCACACTTATTTGGACTTCCAAATACCTGTGCAATTTTTCCAATTATGACACAAATTTAAATTTCGAAAGTTTCAAAGCAAAATGTCACTGATACTGCAAGAAGCCACTTATATTGCAATGTATGATTACATTGTAATTATCTGAGTTGTGTGATATAAATGTCTGCTGTGCAAGTTTGCCTCTTTTAAAGTACATTTCTGTTTACTAACTTGATGGTACTTTTGATAGCTGTTGGTTTGTTTTTGTTTGGTTGGTTGGGTTTTTTTTTCCCAAATAGTCTATTTTAGACTGTTAAAGTGCTCGGTACTACATTTTTGAAGGTACAAGGTGCTAGTAATATCCGTTAAAATGTAACATTTTCTTTGACCAGCGATACACAGGCTGTGCAAAATGCATCTTAAGAACGTAAGGCAGTACAGAGTACCTGAGAACTGTAGCCACAATGCAGTAAATCACAAGTACATGTGCATGCCTTTTTATCAGTGACATCTGATCCCTAAAAATAATTAGTGTGCCATTTACTGATAGGCTTTATCTGACTATATCAGATTTTGTTTGTCTTTTACCTTTATGAGAAGATAACCAATTTTGTGCTCTCATGTATGTACTTTTCCAGCGTGGACTCATTGCTGTGAGCTTGTTATAGGCTATTGAATGCATATAGTATTTTCTTATTGTGTACACTTTTGTATATATTTGAGTACTGCAAGAAAATTTGGATGCCACAATATGAACAGTGTTTTCTTCTAAATCACAATATTCAGTTCTATCTGAAAAATTATTTGCCTTTGGAAGACATCATGTTACATGGTTTATATGTGTCCCATGGGATACACTGTCAAGATTGAATAGTGTTTTCCTATTTCATGAAGTGCTGCAGTAATGATTTTAACATACACAGTGGTTTTGTAACTGGCAATAGTCTTCATGTAATCTTGTATTCAGTTATTGTATTGATTCATTCTTCTTTTTATTAAAAAAAGTACTCTTTTGTGTAAGCATTTTTAAATTCTTTTATGTGCCTTTCACAATGAGAATATTGTACTTTTGATTAAATCCATGAGATAATTAGAAATATGCTTCTGTACCATAGATACAACTGTAGCAGTTGTTGCAAGCCTGGGGCTCGGGTTTTGCATCTGGGCTATGTATTGTTGGCTGTTAAGTTGAAAATAAAGGAGAAGGACAGAGCTAACTACTGCAAAATTCTAGAGAGCAAATTTAAGTGTTTGTAATGGAACTTTTTTTTTAATTCTGAGAGCTACCATATTAATGTAAAATTGCCCAGTACCGTTGTTCCTAAGAAGATACCCATATAACCAGTGCTCTTCATTGTTCATTAGCCCTTCACTTAGTCCTAAGTGACTATTAAATGTTGAATGTGTTATGCTGTTTCTAGGCTCAGAAAGACAGATTTTAATCTTCAATTAATACTTTTTTATTTTATTGTTGTCTTTTATTGATCAGTAGTATTCCTGAGTTTGCTTCAGAACTGAAAAATACTAAAATATTTATTTTTATTTATTGCCAAAAGTAAAAGAATTGAACTAGAATTTGTGCTGCAGTGATGAAGAATGAATAACTTCCTATGTCTCGTTGCTTGCATTTTGCTCATGTTTGAGAGGTTACTTTTGTAATGTAAAACAACTATGGAGCTGCAAGTTTAGATTTTTCAGAATTTAATGGTTCCCATATGTACTTTGCATGGCCCAGATATGTTGCAGGTTCATGGATTTGTCATTACTGCCTTAGGTAGTCTGTCTTCACCATTACTGTCTATAGTTTTTGAATTTATTCAGTTTAAATGCATTTTTTGTACTACTAGTTAATCCATGAAGTTTGAAAACAGTTAAGCATTTATTTCTTTTCATCAGTGGTAATAAACTATTTCAGAACATCACATAAAGTATGTTTCTGTTTTCTGTTGTGAGATAATGAATTTTAAATTTATTTTTAAAAAATGATATATCTATTACACGTCTCTAGTCTTTACATAGTAAATAGCTGAGAATTTAATTTTCACCTTGTATTCACTGTTTGGGTGTTTAGCAGTGAAAACTGCAATGTCTTGTTGCTCTAGAGTGCTGGAGATCATATCCCATATTAATGACTGTTCATGTGGGTCACTGTGTTGTGGTTCTCCTTGTACCCTACCGCAGGCCATGTGCAGTGGCGCAGGACGGTGCTGTCCTGCTGATCTCCAGGTGCCCTGGAGCCAGTCAGATGCCAATGCACTGCAGTGCAGAGCTTTTAGGTCCCCAGGGAGCAGGCCACCTGTTCTGGTTGTGTGATCCAAGCTGGTCAGCCAGTTTTGGCTGGGCTGCAGAGTTGTCACTTCTGGAGTAGGAACTTGACCTTTTTGAGAAGACAGACCAAGAGCTTTTTTTGGGGGAGAAGAAAACCAAACATAATGAATGCAGACTGATTAAAGAAAATTAATAGGCATCTTAATTCCACAGTTCTGTCTGCACAGTAAGTTCTAGGATTCATCCAGACTCCAGGTGGCTGAGGGCTGTGCTGTCTTCAGGTGTTTTGTGTAAGGGGTACAGTCTGTGCCCTTTGCTACATCACTTCAAACTAGGGAAAGAAGGTGCTTTGAAGCAGGGAGAGGGAGATTAGAGTCTAGATACAGGATGAATAAACACAGGAAGATTGGGTTAAGAGGCAGAAGCTGTTGCTGGGAGTTGGGATGGAAGTGTGGTTTTATTAGAATGGATATGTTGCTTATGGAGGTGGGAAACCAGAAAACTTGAGGGAATGAAGGCGGAGCAAGTAAGGTACTGAAGGCTGAGTGTAAACTGGCTTGATGTGACATCAGCAAGATTCTTGGAAATTCAGCAAATACCCCCAAAATCACTAAAGACAGGTTTAACATCTGTACGCCGGGAAGAAAAGATGGGTCATACAAGGAATGGTGGTGGTATAACGCAATCTAGGAAGGTTCTTCTAATGGTGTCCACATGATGTGCTGTTTTCCATCTGAAGTATTTCTGTCAGATACAAGAACTCTTTATTAGATTGCCTGTGTTGTTAGAGAAAACTTATTATCAGGCAGAGTTTTTGCAAGTTACCCTTAGATTTCTAAAAATGTCCTGTCAGACATTCTGGACAACTTATTCCAATACTCGAAGTGTTGTTTCAGGATAACAGCCTCCAGCGCTAAAAGGAATTTAAAGCCTTTCTCAAATTTGTGTGCTGATGGGCTCATTGATGTTTCTGTGGGTTGCAGTGACCTGACTTAAGGCTGTGTGCTGGAGATCCACTTCAACCCTCTCTTCTTGATTCTGACACAGGGATGATGAGATTTAAGGGCTGAGGAGAGATCTCGCCCTCTGAGTGGGGAATGTTGCATCAGCATCCAGTTGTTGGTAAAACTAGCCTAAACTGGAGCTGGTGTGTTCATATCTTCACCTCCCAGTCTGTCGTGGTGTGGATGTTTGTGGGTTTTTTCCCTCCCCTCCCTGGCTGCAGTACTAGCGTTTGTCTGGCTCCATGCCTAGTCAGTTCAGGGAGCTAAGCTATCCAGAAACTGTTTACTTCTGTAGGATTAGGATATAATTTTTTGTAAATGTATCTTTGTGTGCCAGCAGCTGACAGGAAGTGCTTGTTAGCATGTCTAGACAAAGTACTTTCTAGAGAGCAGGTACACCTGATAGAAAATGTGAATACATGTGAGACTGGGTGTGACAGTCTGTGCTCTAATTAGTACTACTGTGATATGACACGAAGATTTATTAATTTATTGGCCATGGCAGCTAAAGTTAGGAGTGGCTGGTAAGGCATCCATCTGCAGTATTTTCTGTAAAGCAAGTTACTTTCTTGCATGTATGTGTGGAGTTTTTTCAAGTAGACTTGCACTGAACTGCAAATCAGTGGGAATCCTAAAAAGTATACAGCAGGTGGCTAAGTGGGAAAATCAGGAGGGAGCAGAAGGTAGTATAACAAGACAGCTACTGCAGAAAAAGTTGATCATGAGATCTTAAAATAATGCAGGTGCTACAGATAGAATGAGGGGTGAGGGATAGAACTTGGAGGAAGCTTCCCTGATGAAGTGGTCACAAAGGTCACAGTTCCAATGCTTTTTATTTGCTTTAGAAATGGTAGCACAGAGGAAGAAGGAAGAAATCAAGTATAGCTGTGTCCTCTGAATTTTCTCTTTGGTAGGCTTTTGAATGTAGGATGAGTACAAGAAAGAAAAGTTTGGTTGGTGGTTTTGTAAATTCACAAGAATTTCTTTTGAAATTAGTGTGATTTTCAGCAGCACTGCTACTCATTCTTGCAGTCTTCTTTTGCCCTTTTCTAAGTTCTGTCCTTTTCTAAGGTGATTTTTATTTGGTACTTTTACATAGGAAGCTTGCTGTGTTGCTCCAGTGATTGGCACTGTATTTCACTAGAAACAGTATCTATCTTTAAGAACAGTTTGTTTTTAATGAAAAGCAATAAATAAAGCATGTTGCCATATACTGAATATCAAGAAAAAAATTCTTTGATGGCACTGCATAGTGAGCATCACTGCTTGAATGATCCAGGGATTATGTAGGAAAAAAAAAGATTCCTCATTAGATTCTATGAACTTAGCACATTACCAGTTAAAAATGGAGCAGTATAAATAGACAGTTTTAATTCTGTAATTTCATCACTTCTGAGAGGTTTAGTTTACAATTTTAATATTGTTTAATATGCATAATAATGAAATACTGCAGGAAATCTTTTATTTGTTGTAAACTTCTGTGTGAAGCTTCCTTAATTATAATGTTTTTGTTGAATTGGAAAATACTCTCTCCTTTTGTTAGTCTTGGAATGATTCATAGTTCTTTCTCTGTATAATGCTTATGGAGTGCTTTCATTCCAGTTACTTTTAAGCAAGTACTGTTTGTGTTCTGTTCAGTCTAGTTTCTAGTTTTCTTTCCCTTTGACAACAGTAACTCGCTAGAAGGCAAAATACTAACTGTTGAAAGATAATGGGTTTATATCCTTGTTAAATCACAGTTTCTACAAGATAAACTTTGAGAAATGTGTTTCTTTTTCCATGTTCAAGACTTGCAGCAGAAAGCATTTTTCTTGGTTGTGTGCAGATGGTTATTTTAATCTGACTTTTGCTGATGGCCACTTTCCCAGTTCTCGGAGTACACAGTCACCATGAACTGATGTGATTTATTGTCTATTTCCTGATGCTCCCTTTGAGTCTATTAAAATGTGTCTTGGAAGTTACTTCAGTTACACTGTCCCCCAGGCTTCATACAGGCTTCTTGGTGGCCATTTTGACTGTTCAGTAATAGTGTGAATGGATGTGTGTGTGTGTTTCAGTAATATCCTCTGGATTAGGATTCATTTGTGATGTTAGGAGATGAATTCTGAAGTACTGTCTAGCTGACTGCTGCCTTAGCAATAGATGCTTCATAGCTGACAAGCTAAAGTTGTTCAACAGAACAAAACTTTTTCTGCTTAGTTCTTTATTGTCTCATTCTAATGGTAAAAATGTATCCAGCCATGATTTTTTCCCCCTGTCTGTGAGAAAGAAAAGCTAGTACATAATCTTGAGTACCTATTGCTAAAATTTCTTATAGTACAAAGGGCAGACTTGGGGTTTGACTGCATTTATATTTTGCATGCTGGGCATCTACTGCTACAGGTCTCACCAATAAGCTGAGAGTCGTAGTTGAGTTTCTTTGCAGTTTTGCCAAAGTCATCTGCCAGTTTATAGAGCAAAATGGAAAATGGGCTTTCTGATCCAAGCTATATTCAACATAGAAACATTTCAGCAGTGTTCTTGGAATGGGTGAAAAGCTGGGGAGGTTTGGGGGGGTTCAAGGGGTGTTGGTACATTTCTTGAGGTACCTTGTTTGAGATCACCTCTTGGTCTCACTATACAGCTCTTCTACTCAGATGAAAATGGAAATGCTTTCTTGTAAGGTGACTAGAGACGTCATAATTGTTTCTAGAACCTACTTTTCAACTGCTTGTTCTTCCAGGCTTTTTTTTGGTGTTAATTCCTCTGGCCATATTTTTTAATCCAGGAACTATCATTGTCTGTGTTAGTTCCACATTTTATTTTCTGATACCTAAGTGTTGAACATGCAAAATGTGTTTGTTCTAATCAGGCGTTGTTGATTATTTAAAAGAAAAGAAAATAAAAATTCGTGTGGAGCACATAGGAAATAGAGAGCAACAGTGACATTGGGCTGTGGAAACACCTTCATGAAATCTTCTGTGACATCATTTATGTTTCAAAGTCATTTGTTAAAGAGTCTGATAAGATGAGGATGAGTGCAGCTCTCATCTCAATGGTAGCTCTCTACTATTTTCTCTGTAGACTTCTTAATGATGGAAAAGTTAGCATATTTTCAGAATGACTTGCCTCTTTGGAAAAATTATGGTCTTAAACTACTAACTTAGAATTATTATTGATCACAAATAATATCCTCTGCCTAAGTGGTACATAGTAGTCCATCATTTCATTGTACATTAATGCACAGAAACTGTGAAAATGACTGTAAAACATCTACTTCGAGGTGAATGCTTTATAATGTTTCTTCTTGTGCCACATCTCTTAATACTTCAAATAATGTATAGACTATATATTAATAGCAAGTTTTAAGCTGCGTTTTTTTAAGATTACACAACATTTTTGGGTGATGAAGTGTTTTAGATTATACAGAATGTTGTAAAATCTATCATTTATTGTAATAAACCTTTATGGTTGAGCAACTAATAGCCTCTGCAGAGAAAATACTAAATCAGTCTGACTGTAATTTGTAAATCACACTCAAGAGAGAAATTTACCTTGTACCCAGATATTCAAAGGCCTCTACGATCAGCCTGTTATTTTACAGGCAGTGTTAGAAAACTTTTTTATTTTCTTACAGAACTGTTATTTTTATTTAGTTTAAATTTAGTTCAGTTATAGCTACTTTTGAAGTGGTTCCAGTTCCATTTTGAATAACTTATTTTTCTGGAAAAAATACAGCAATATCAAGTCTTAAGTAAATTGTAACTAAGAAAGAAGTTAATTTCTGTACTACCAAGGATTCTAATTTGCTTGCTTGTGTTGGCTTAGATCGACATTTGCTTGTGAACATGACAGGGTTTTTTTCCTTAACTTCTTCAGAAGTCTGGAATTGGTAGGAATTTTTTTATTGGTGCTGCTGTTACGCCTTTTGTTCAGTTTGCATTAACTATTAATGATTTTTATAAGCTCCTTCATTTACTTCTTTATATATTATTACTGTTTTTCTTCATGCATGTATTTCTGAAACCAGGAAGGATGTTGAAGTAAAGGTGTACTTTATTTGGTTTACTGAATGTATCCAGTACCTACCATTTTTACAAATACTACCTACTATTTAGGTTGAAACCTTTTTCTCTTTGAATAGAAGGGACAGTAGTTTCAAAGACTTTAGGATATGTAATTTTAATGCTTCAGATTAAATTTTACTAGTTTAAGAGTACCTGGGCTTCTTTAATTTCTACATGTGCTTTTAAAAACCCAGCACTGTTTCATTTTTTCATCTAGGTTATCACAGCTGCAGCCAAGGGAAAATTTTCCTTGTTTTCTTCCTGTGAGACAGTTTAATGTCTTGGACTACAGAACTGTATTTTTGCAATAGCAAATGCTCTTAGCTGACATTCTAGTAGATGTTGCAGGCATTACAGCAATACAGTAGCAATTTCTCAGTATAATTTTAAGTCTTTTTTCCCCTTCTTCCTTTCCACCATTCCTGTGATCAGTCTTCACCTGGTATTATCTGACACACTTGCGTAGTTGCACATATAAATAAATCTCCTGGGAGTTACCATGGATAAATGTGTAGTTTAACATTTGCAGCTTGTGGGGCATTGGACACCAGGGATGACTTGAGATGAGCTGCAGAAAGACATGGTATGATTGGAAGGTGAGAAGAAGGAATGGAATCTCAATTTAGCATCAGAACTTGTTACCTTTGTTGAATGATTTAAGGTTAACTTCAAATATTTTCAAACCTTCCTACCATCAGGCTGGAAATGAAAACATTTTCAGTTTGTTCAGCTGTCTTGACTTCGTGTATGTGAGAGGAGAGAGATTGAGTTCTCTCAATCTCAAGTTCTGAGAGCCAGAACTTTTAGACAAAAAATGCCTGTGCTGTATTTGTCTAAACTATAGTCTTGAGGTAGTCTTTGAAAAACCTGGGGAAGAAAACTACATAGTGTAATATACAGTTATGTCAAAATGATGTTGTTTTCATAGATTGCTATATCTGTATGTTAGTTCTATCTTATTCATTGTGGTTTTTGAGGTATTAATACTTGTCATTACACAGTAAATTTTATGCACTGGAGGAAAGAGGGGGATGTGTGTGTGTTTGGTTTATTGCTGTTGTAAAGGACATCTGAAAGATGTAGTGGACTGAAAAGAAATCTCAGTGGCACCTTTAAGTGCAGTAGTTATCCAGCCTGAAGATGTAATTGATGTAAGTCAAGAAGTGTGGGTACATGTTGGATACAAAGGAATGCATTTGATAAAGGATCTGTCTGAAATTGAAGTGACTATAGCAGAAGTTGTGGAATAATCTAGCAGAGTGAATAAATTTCTGGGAAAAAATGGTGTGACTGAAGAGCTTTTAGAAAAACTTGAGGATGAAATTTCTGAAGTTTTGCTTACAATGAATGTGATTTTTGAGGACTGGAGGACTGCAAATGCTACGCGGGGTTCCACGTCTGATGTTTGTGTTGAACAAATCAGTAGACTTTGTAATAAATATAGTGGATACCTGGGTAAAGATAAAGGTACATGGAAAATTTACATCTTCTGTAATGAGAAGCTCTTCCCCACAGTCCTTTGGAGTTCTTCAGAATCTGCAAAATATTTACAGGATAGGTCCAGCTGTTAAAATGAAACATGCTTTTCTAAAAGGTGTGTCTGTCCCTTGCCAAAGGCATTTGATGAAAAAAGTACATCAGTCTTAAATGGAGGATCATCAGATCAGCAGCTGACTTGCTAAGGGATAAAAGGAGGGTGTGGAAGTAAATCCTTCACGGTGGAGTGGAGTCATAGAGACCTGCAATGCACAACTTATTTCCTAATGACCTGTAAAACAGTGTGAGTAAGGGGTTGACATAGTTGGGTGAGTTGATTGATGTAATAAGGATGAGGATAGAGTGAAGAATTTTGGAAGAAGTTTTAAAAGTAATTGGGCAATAAAATGGCAGCAGCAGAACGTTGTAAAAACATGAAAAATATATTGGGGACAAAACCACTCCTGTTTTATATAAGGTGATGGGCATTGTGCTGACCAGAAATCTTAGATTCTTAGCACAAGTGATAAAAGCAGATATGTTAGGAATTTCTAGGGAAATTGTAGGAAACAGAACATAATTATTCCAGTATGTAGATTTGTGACTTGTCTGTGTGTATTTCAGTTCTGGTGGTCTTGACAATTTGTTTAGTGTAATAAAGCTGGAAAGAACTCAAGAATTATTAAGGTGGCACAAATGGCTTTTGTGTAAAGAATAATTAAGTGAAATGTGGATTTTACATATGGAAAGAGACATCTAGTTTTGCACATAATTGTACATAGTAAAAAGAGGGTAAGTGGATTGATTACTGCATGTTTCACTGTTTAGAAGTGGGGAACATTAAATAAAGCTGACAGGAGGTGTTTTCAAATCAGGTGAAAGGAAGCATTTTGTATGGAATGGAGCTGTACTGCAAACCCTGTTCTAAGGACTATTGCAGATGCCAAAATTTGACATGATTCAAAAGGAAAATAGGCTCTTTTTTTTTTCCCTTTTGTCCAACAGAGAACTATGTGTTTGTATAGAAAGCAGGTTGTCTAAGTAAGGAAATACCAGCTCTACAAAGAATTTCCTACCTTCAGAATAATTAGCATCTGCTGTAATCTGTACAGATAGCTGTGATTAGAGGATAGGATGCTTGGCAAGATAGGCCTGATCCAGTTATTTCAATGGAAAAAGGAATTTGTGGTTGTGTTGTCTTAGAAGAGAAGAAAGGATAGATGAGTGCCTGCTGAGCAGATATTTTAAAAAGATGGCATTGAGGAGTAGGATGAATGTGTGGAGGGTGGCTGGGAAAGGTAGTACAGTCTGGGAGAGGTATGTGTGTGTGGCTGAAAAGGGGAGCAGGGGAAATGGGAATCAGGCAAGATGATGCTTGGTTTGGAAAACCAGAATTGTTACAGAATACAAGAAATTGGAATGCACTGATGGGTTCTTTAATACTTCGTTTCTACTACACCAGTTTTGGTGTCTTATTAAGATAATCCTAGATGTCTGTACTTCCTTTCAGATGTTATGTATGTAAGCTTGCATGATACTTAAAACAGATGACATACAAAACCTTTTTCTCCTTCATTATAGTTAAGCAGTGCTGTTGCATACATCTCAAGACAATGAGCTAGGCATTGTAGTTTGATACACAGGCTGTTAAAAAAGAGTTACAAAAGAGGTGTAAGCTGCAGCAAAAAATTTTACTACCAACCTTATAATACATTGCTCTTGATTGGTTTTGTTTACAGGATTTTGAGTAACAATAAAATAACGGAGTTGAAGAATGGTTCCTTCTCTGGATTACACTTTCTTGAGAGATTGTAAGTACTTCTTGAAAAGCTATTTCACTTAAAAAAATTAAATGGTAGACTGTTTTGTTAATAATTCTGAGAACAGAATGTCTTAAATAAGGGATCTGTTCTTTATTTTGATGTATTTTTTTGCGATTGAAGAGTTAACATAGCTAAGTGTTCTCTTAGTATGAATGAATGTACTATTCAATAGTATAAATGGCATGTAACAGCAGCAAAGGAATAACTTTACCTGCAGGTGAGAGAGCAGTTTCAGTGGGAAGTTTAGTAGAATGCTAGGATGGCTGGATTTACTTTCTTGGTTGTTTCATTATGCAAAGACTAGGTTGTAAAGAAAATTAGTTCTTTGATTTCTTAAGTGTCAAACCATTTGTTGAACAGTTGCAAAGTATATTTGCAGGGGAAGCAGGTGTATTAGAGCCCCTAGGAGAGAGTGGATTTGTTAAAGATTTGTTGACATTTATTTTTAGAATTTTACTGCTTTCTTCACAGCTGTGATATTATGCCAAATGGGTGGGAGTGAGTCTGATGGGAGTAACTTCTTGGATATCTTTTGCTTCCCGTTTTCACTTTCCTTTACAGATAATACATTGCCTATGAGATAAGAAGCAGCATTGCAGCTTCTCTTACAGTCAGCTTTTTTCCAGCTGGTAGAAGGTCAGGATTGGCAGGTTGATCTACCTGAGAGCAAGCATAAACTTTAGAGATAAGGATTTTTCTAGGCCATTTGACTGGGAAATTAGCCAGTTTCATAATCATCTCACAGCATCTAGGAAGAGTTCCAAACTACTTTTGGCTTCAGGGGATTAAAAGTATTTTACTCTTCCCCTAAAACTCAAAGGCTCCAGTTGTAGTCACCTGACCTAAATAAATTCAACCACTTCTACCATATCCTCCCCCACATACCAGAAGAAAGCATCTTTTCACTGGCAGATGAGTTTTATTGTAGAAGTGAGTTGCTGTGCCAAAGCAGCAAGGTTATCAGCAGTGATTGCATTTGCTTAGGTAATAAAGGCATCTGCTGATGGTTGTTATTTGTTGGAAGTCATTACAGTTTTCAGACAGGAAATACTTGAAACTCTAGTTATTTGAGATAATGATTTTTCTTCATGAATCCATATCCTACTTTTCTTTAAGAACATAAGAATGCAGCTTTCTTCCATTTAACTCCTGTCATTTGTAAGGGTTTTTCAGGTTATTTTAATATCTTCTTTCATAAAAGGAAAAGAAAGCAGCAAGGCTGGTGTCATGTTTTGAGCATTTTGAGCTGTGTTTTAGAGAGTGTAGTAGTCTCACCAGAATGAGAACACTATTGTGCACCGATGTAACACATCAATAAAACATTAATAATGACCAGGTGTCTTCATTATAAATGAAGGGATAACTAGTGTGCTACGCTAATTATTAATGATATCTTTTTTTTTCTTTTGTACATGCAAGACTTGTTTAAAAGCCGTAGATACTTAAACATAGTAAAAGTAAATTTATCCGCTTTAAATGTTTTATGACCTTGGACAGAATTGTAATGAAAATAGTTTTTTCAGATTTAAATAGTCAGTAGTAAAAGAGAAAACAGTTGCAAGTCACAGTAACTATGTTAAACATTCACATAATGTTAAGTAGTTTCAAAGTATTTTCCTGATGTTCATTGAGATAACTTGCATGCTTTGAAAATTTCAATTTTTTACATTTTTTGCTTTTTTTGGTCTTATTATTCATGCTTCCCCTTGTTTCCCTATGAGTGTTTTTTGCTTTGTAGGTAAGTTCCTTTCCCCACATTTAATTTAAGAGATGAAATGGAGATAACAGAAATAAATTCTCGGTATTTAAATAGTTAATTCAGACAGTATGATTGTCACTTTACGGCTTACAAGGGCAGAGATTCTGTATGCATTTCATGCTTCTTTGTTCATTCCTTGTGATGTTGTTACACTTGACAGGAAAAACATTTGCCATTTCATCTTACTGGTTTTCAGGTAGAGATTATACATGTGTTGATACATTTAAATAACACCTTTAGAACAGTAAATCAGAGGATATGTTAGGAACATGTATCTGCATAATAATTATGATTATAATAATATATGTGATTAATATTATTAATATTAATAATATTAATAAATGCTGGAAACTTTATAATTCATCAGTTATCATACTAAAATTTTTTCTCTTGTTTAGTTCTTGAAAATTTTAATGAAAATATTTAAATACTTTTAAATAGTTTCTGTCATTAATATTTCTGGTAAATTTGGGCACATTGTATCTGCAGCTGTCAACTTGTTGCATTTTAGGCTATGGTTTTGCTCAAACGTGTTATCACTTGAACCTCATCCCCGTCTGATAATTCTTCTCTGTTACTATTGAAAGGGGTATAGTTATGAGGCATTCAAGCAACAAATAAAACAGCAAGGAAATGCATTAATAATGGTGGCCCAAGGTGGTCATACATAATAAGTCATCATTTTCATAAGTAATAATATTTATAGATATGTTAATTTATGATAATGTGAATTTACTAATGCATTATTTTGTAAAGAGGGTCATAAATTTACCAAAATAAAACTTTCATTTTACTGGAAAGTGAAATGTATGTTAATTAGAGTAGAAAACAACTATGCTATGTCTACATTTACTCTTACAGGAAAAAAGAGTAATAAGGTCAAAGACTTTTTAACTGTCTTAAGTGGTAATAAAAATGTCTGTACAAAAAGATGCTAAGTATTTTAATCTCCATTATGTTTTCATATTAATTTGAAATTCAACGAAGGTAAGTGCAAAGAATCCCGTACCTGGAGAAGAATAACCTCACACACCAGCACAGGCTGGGGGCTGACCTGCTGGAAAGCCCAGCTCTGCAGGGAAGGACCTGGGGGTCCTGCTGGACACCAAGTGTCCCTGTGGCCAAGAGGGCCAATGGTACCCTGGGGTGCATTAGGGACAGCATTGCCAGCAGGTTGAGGGAGGTGATCCTGCCCCTCTGCTCAGCCCTGGTGAGGCACATCTGGAGTGCTGAGTCCAGTTCTGGGCTCCTCAGTACAGGAGAGACATGGAGCTCCTGGAGCTGCTGCAGTGGAGGGAGACAAAGCTGGTGAAGGGACAGGAACATCTCTGTTGTGAGGAAAGGCTGAGGGAGCTGAGCCTGTTCAGCCTTGAGAAGACACAGATGAGAGGGGAGCTCATCAGTGTGTGTCAGGATCTGCAGGGAGGGTGTGAGCAGGATGGAGCCAGGCTCTGCTCAGTGCTGCCAAGCAACAGCACAAGAGGCAATGGGCAGAAACTGATGGCCAGGAAATTCCACCTGAGCATGAGGAAGAACTTCTTTACTGTGCAGTGACCACACATGGAACAGGTTGCCCAGGAGTCTTCCACACTGGAAATATTCAAGAACCATCTGGATGCAATCCTGTGCCATGTGCTCTGAGCTCACTGCATGTGGCAGGGAGGTTGGACCGAATGACCCAGTGTAGTCTCTTCCAGCCTGACTCATTGGTTGATACTGGGAAATGTAAAAATTAAGTCATAAACATTTGATTTGCCTGCATAAAATTACACCCTAGAAAACCTAGAAAACCAAGGTTGCCTTTTTAATGTGTGTAATGTACAACCTATTTCCATAATTTCTTACCTTGTGCTCTTCCTTCATTTCCCCTCTTGAAAAAGCATTTCATATAGGAAGAGTCCATGGTAGCTAATATGTTTCCTGTCTGACATTTATTTTCAAGTAGTGGTAAGGAAGAAAAGATAATTTATCCAGTGTTAGTTAACAAAATTTAATAATGTATACATGCATGTCAATATGTACATATAGGGATAGTTTGTTTGTGCCTGCAGGATGCTTTATTAATAAATAAGACAGTCTTCATTGTACTGAGACAGAAAGCAGTAAATTTTTAAGTATGTGTACAGGCACTTTTAAATCATAGATAACTGGCGAATGAAATGTTTCATTACTAAGTGTAATAAAATGAAAGGGTTTGTTTTTTTACATAGCAAACCATATTTAAATGTAAGTAATTTTTCATTAAGATACTTTTCACATCTTGACAAGAACATTAGGTGCAAAAACATATTTTTATAAGAAACTACTTGTCCACTTAATTATGGCTTTGATGAAGGGCTGTTCCAATTTGACACAACAATACCTTCTGTCATGAGAATGGTTGAACAGAGTTGTGTGATGGCAAAATCTGCATCCTGTGAGGTTTTCAGGCCATTATTGGATATAACAATGGGGCAGTTGATCTGATTTAGTTGTAATTTGAGCCAGAGTTTGGGGTACATGACTGACCTTAACACATCCCTTGAAACCTAAGTTTTACTACTGTCCTAACATCTGTTAGTGGCCTTCACTGATGAATATGGGGTACCCTTATTTACAGTGTTACTTAGAGTTAGGAGAAAATTAAGAATCTTTTAATAGATTCTCAGTGTAAGATTGCTCTACTGCCTGGCTTGTGATTTGTTTTGTTGTGGGGGTGGGTTTTTTTTGTTTGTTTTTCTGGGAGGTTTTTGTTTGGTTGGGTTCTTTGTGGGGAGTGGGTTTTTTGGGCTTGTTTTCCTTGTTTTGTTTATTAGAAGGATTCTTGATAGGTGGAACATAAAGTTGCTATAATAAAAAATATGTTCCCCTATCTCAAATCCTTTTTTGCATTTCTTTTGGAAAGATTTTCTTCCATTTGACAAATAAATATCTATAGATATGTCTTCTTGGTTGAGCTTTGCCCAAGAAAAATCAATGTGTGAAAAGATTAATTTCCTGTTGCTGAAACTAAAATGTAGTTTATATAAATGTATTCATAGGCGTTAAAAGCAACAAAAACTTTAAAGTCAAATGTAACTTTGTCTCCCCTGCCTCCCTTTTATGTTAGAAATATAAGTCTGTTGGTTTAACCACCACTGTAATTTCTTCATTTAAGGACTGTCCTACTTGCTGCAATCTTGGTACTTGTACCAACCTATATTGTATTAACATCTTTACAGTTTCTGAAGAGCTGCTAGACATGTCAGCACTGTTAATTTTGAGATCTTCTGGTATCTCTTGTTTCACAGTTTTCCTCTGCAAATACTTTTTGGTAGATTGATATACAGCTAGTGCCTACCCAAGGACTGCCACTGGGAAGGGTAAAAAACCCCAACCAAACCAAGACTCCTCAGCTGTTGTAGTTGCAGTTTGAGAAAAGTGTTAACACTTTGAACAGTCATTGATATGAATCCATTGCAGTGGATTAATGAAACAGCTATATTGGGAAGTACTCTTTGAATTTATGGAGTGAAATTAAAGATCCCTGCTGGTCTAGGCTAGTGGATTTCCAAGGCACATTGTCAAGGCTTTTTTCCCTCAGTCGTTTCAACAGTGAGATTTTAAGTGGGAGTTACGTGATTTTTTAATCAAAATTTGAAATATGAACAGTCAGAATAATTTTTCTTCCCTATTTCAAAAATTGATGGTAAATGAGTGATGAATACTTTTAATTAGCTGCAGATTTGTCATGGTCTGGTACGCCAGGGTGTTTATAAGCCTGCTGAAAGAGCCAGTTCTTCAGGCTCCTGGTACTGCTTACTGCACTGGAAGTACTTGGCAGTTGCTGCCTCCATAGTAAGGAAAGAAAATAAAGTTAAGAGAACTGTGTATATGAAAATTACTTTAGTGCAAGGTGAATTTAGCATATTTCAAGTATTTAAATTGTTTAGGTAGAGCATTCAAGCATGATTTCGTGTGCCATGACATTGTTGTACCATGATTTGTAAATCTGTCTGCAGGAAATACTGTTGTGAAGTCTTGGGATGGATTATATTTTTAGTCATGTATATCTGTGTGATGGTAGATGTAATCCTCTTGTACAGTTCTCTTTCAAGCAGAATTATTAATGTTGTGGTAGATGTAGGAGATCTTTACTCTTGCAAATTCAAATACTGCTTTTGAATGAAAGTAATATTTTTCTTTTCAATGTAGAATGTTTGGATATTATCAAGGAATGAGAAACTTTACATATAGTAATAAGTGCCTGTGAAGTTTCAGATAGTAGTAAAGTAAAAAATCTAGGGCAGCTAGGGGGGTGGAAGTAATTTTAGCATTTGTGCAGTGATAAAGTGTGCTCAAAGCTGTTTAGGTGCTGTCAGCTGCTTTCTGTGACCTTTGAAATTAAGCTGTGTCTGCACAATATCTCAAGTTAGTAGTTAAAACTCCTATATCATTTGCACAATTAATAAAGCAGTTTAATTTAATGGTTACTTTACATTTCTCCTTGCAGTCTCTGCAAACTTATGATTTAGAAATTTGCTCTGAAATTTTTTTTCCAGCTGTATTTGGGATTTTCACTTTGCTTTAGTGTCAGCAGCATAAGTGGAAGTTTTCAATGTTGGATCTTCAGTGTATTTTTAAAATCATGTTTTGCTTTTTTTGGTAGCTGTTGGGCACTATTGAAGTATTGCAAATTGGATTGGCTACAGAAGACAACATATGCTAGACAGTATCATACTGTGTAATATGCAAGTGTCTCACCCTACATAGCTGTAACCTATTCACACTGTGGCAAAATATTTTGACTCTATGCCATTTCATGTGATAGGAATTGATACAATGTTTAATGGAATACATGTGCTGTTTCTGTTCTGCCTTGTAGTTAAAATACAGATATTTCCAATTTTGAAAGATGCTATGTTAGGGGAAGTAAAAATGTGTTAGGTTTTTTTGTTTGGTGTTTCGTTTTGGGTTTTTTGGAGGGGTTGATTCATTGGATTTGGGTTGTTTTTTGGGGGGGGGTTGGGTTTGAGTGGGGTTTTTTTGAGGTTCTCAAGCAAATTGAGAGAAGTTACATGAATCTTTGTGAATATCTCTGTTTTAAAGTGTAATTTATAGTAAATGCTGTGTCTTAATTTTTTTCCACAGGGATCTTAAAAACAATCTTATTAGTACTATAGATCCAGGAGCTTTTCTGGGGCTTTCATCTTTGAAAAGACTGTAAGTAGTATCTAGCTAGTCAGTTTAAACAAAACAAACAAAAACTCCTCAGAGAGATTAAGTCTCTGAGACTCTCTGCTTCTGGAAGTTCAGACAGCAAAGTTATTATATATTAAAAGTTGAATATATATATATATGCTGTCTAAATATATGCACAAACAAATGTATAAAACAAGGTCTGCATTCAGTCTTATGACTGAAGAACATCTGCTGCTTGTGGCTTGGCAGCCTCCCTTGTTCTGACAGTCACTTGTATTACTCCTTTCTTTTTGTATTTGAGTGGCTTGAAACATTGCTGGATGGAGGCTTGTTCAGGGCTTTGATTCCATCAAGTCTTGTTTTGTTGAATGTTAAACTAACGATTTTTATTTTCTAAAGGTCACAGTGGAACAGAGTCCCTTGCTATTAATACTACATTGAATTTACGGCATTGTTAATGCTGCTTTATTGAAGGCTTTGCCAACATTCCTGTTAATGTATTTTTGGGGGATTTATGCCTTGGCTGATAAAGTTCTGTAGAGATGAAACTTGAGAAACAAAAACTCCTCATTATTGCTTTTCTTTTTTAAAACACTCTTCAGATTTTTGTCTTATTACAGCTTTTAAGTCTTAGTGATTTTGCTACTACGTCCTCCACTCTATTTCTTTCTTAAATTTGAATATATATATTCATTTGTAACTGATCAGATGATCTGGCTCACTTAAAAGGAAAGTATGATGGTAATTGCACTTTTGAAAACCTTAAAAATAAAACTGAAGGACCAATTGTGGATCATTATTACTTGCAAGCTTAATTTTTACTACTTTAAGAATTTTTGGCAATTTGATTCAAGACCTATACTGAAAAATATAAAGCTTTTAGGTATTTTTTGAAGTATAATTATAGAAGTGGTCTTATTTATGTATAATAAATGCACTAGTATAGGTCTCTGACACGTTAAAAAAATTAAGTGATGTACTCTGTGTGTGTGCATATAAACATACATCTACATATATATGTATATAAATATATATATATTTATACACGCTCATATATATAAATTCTGCACAAATATGAAACTTTACTAGGTAGGGATGTGAGCCAAGTCTTTTTAAGGGAATTTATTGGTAAGTCTAGACTTGTTGAATTGTGTATGGATATACTATAATTACTTAAGAGGTGGATTAAGGAGTGTGTGTGCATTTATACACCCATATAGCAGTACCTTGTGGGTTTTCCTGAAAAAGACCAAATAAAATGTGGTGCAATCTGTTACTCATGAATTTTGTTCAAATGCTTCTGTTAGCAGACTGTATATCATTGGGAAATAAGCCGATTTCCAATTTTTCCTTTTTTCTATTTATAGAGACTTAACTAATAACCGAATAGGCTGCCTGAATGCAGATATATTTAGAGGACTTGTAAACCTTATTAGACTGTAAGTATAATTTGCCCTGTATGAATAAACTTAAGTTTTAGCCTTGTGTAAGTTAACATTCTTTGTTTCAAGAGGAGTAGTTTATTTAAGTGTGCTCTTGGAAGACAGCTGGTTCTTGTGGTTGTGGTTTGTTACTCAGTAGCAAGCTTAAAAACAATTGTTGAGGCCAACCCAAACCACAATATGTGTTGGCCTTGTAACAGTTTTCCAGTTCCTGGAGTAGCTGGGAGGGAATCTAGGACACTGTACAAAACATTTTCTTTAAAAAAATATTTCAGCCTTATAGACTTTCAATATCCATGTCTTCTGCAGTGGCATTGGTGTCAGTCTGTTTTACTGCCTGTCTTGCGTGTTTTGAAGTTCTTCATTTACTTGAGAGCATAACTTGTAAGATTATGAAATATTTCTTTGCCCTGGTATTTAGTTTCTTACACAAAGTGCTTTCACTGATATGTAGAAAGTGGTGTGGATAATATTAAAAAAACCCAGCATTCTGATAGATTGAACATGCTTCTTAGAGCATGTTAATGGGAAGACATCAGTTCACTGTGAACAACAAAATTAATTTTACACTTCTTGGAATCTATGCTCAACATCTGCCAGTTGTTGCTTTAAATAAAGTCTCTGCATTTACTTCTTTTTCCAGTCTTAAAATTCTTCACCTAAACCAGGAGTATTAGAGAACAATTTATTTGGAGATTTTTGCTAGGCTATTGAGACCTGATTATTACTCTCACAGTCTTGTGAACTATGACAGTGTTGTAAAAGTACCTTGTAACTTTTAAACACAGAGTTATATTGAAGAGAGGGTTTTTTTATTTCACGTGTCATTTATCTGAGTGTGAGTTCAAATTGTGATACTTTTATTTATCAGGAATCTTTCTGGAAATCTGTTTTCTACACTTACACAGGGAACATTTGATCATCTTGGTTCACTAAAGTCTTTGTAAGTAATTGCTGCATCTAGTCCTACATTATTCTGAAAAAAAACACTGCTGTTTTCTTGTCTGGGCTTCCAAAAATTTTATTCTATATGTATCATTTATTAATTTATATTAAATAAATAGCATTTTACACCTTTATAGCAAAGGGACCAAATGCTTTTAAGCAAAGTCTCGGTCCTTTGTGAACAGTGTAGTTTTGTAATACATAACAAGTGGGTAAATCTCAACCTCGTATTATTTTGCTCTCTCTTGGTTTCATGAGTTGTAATCTTGTGTAAGAAAGAAAGTAAATGAAAAGAAAAGAAGTGCTGATGGTTAGGTTTTCTCTGGTAGTCAGGACAGTTGGCTCACTGTAGTACTGGAACTTTATCAAAAGCTTTGGTTTCTGGGTTTGATGCTGAGTTAATTTCTTGTTTATATTTATAAAGGAGAATGTTTCTTTCCCTCCTTCATGCCTTTAATTGTTCATTAGGTGTTATTCCTGATATTTTAATTGTCTGCATAAAGGTGGCTGTTCAACAACACCACAGATGTGACAAGAGAAACTAACAGTTGCCATTCAAATAATGGCTATCTGGAGGAATTAATGTGAACAAACCCCAAATGGGGTTTCATAGGAATGTTGATTTAGTGTTTATAGTGTTCTGCCTGTGATGTTGTGTTATGCTTTAGACATTGCAAAAAAAAAAATTTGTTTTCACTAGAGGTAAAAGCCATATGTTTTGCTACATTTTTACCTGTTTCTAAGCAGAAAAAATTAATTAAATCCTTAATTTAGCTGACTTCAGCAAACATCTGTGGGAGACTTGGTATGCCTTTTTGTTAGAAAGTACTGAGTGATATAGAGAAGACTGTGAGTCAATTAAAAGCTGTATGATTTTCATGTAAAGCAGAATAAAACTGTGTGAATAGTGCTTCCGAAAAGACAAATAGTCAAGGAGCTATTTTTATTTCTGTTGATTTTACTGCTAAGGCATTTGATTGCTACAGTGAAGCAATGAAGTGTCTTAGGTTATGATGCTGCATATTCAAGCAATTCTTTGTTATTGCTCACCTGAAGTAGCGTGAACACTCTCCATGAAAGAAATTACTAGAATTTTTTTCATGTACTGCTATTAGATATTCCTCATATTTATGGAGAGGATTGCTTTTCTCAGGGAATATGTCCTTTTGTTCTCAGAGTACAGCTTGCAGAGGATTAGAGTAACTTCCAGTAGGTAGAGGTTGACAATTCCACTGTAGTCTAGACTTTGCTTTTTGCCTTTGTGTCTGTGACAATGAGAGACATTGTTATTGTCAAGCTTTCAGACCATGGAATTCTGCAGTTTGTAAATGCCTGTGTTTTGTTGCAGAGAGTTTCAGACTGATTATCTTCTTTGTGATTGCAACATACTGTGGATGCATCAGTGGTTAAAGGAAAGAAATATAACTGTACGTGAGACTAAATGTGCCTATCCCAAGTCCCTTCAGTCACAGACAGTGACTGGTGTTAAACAGGAGCTTCTCACCTGCGGTAAGCGCTCCAGACAACTGATATTTGCAATGCATTCCGTGTTCTGTTAATTTGAGTGAACAGACTTCTTTGCTTTGTTTCATTTACCTAGAATTCAGCTAAATTTTTTCAGCTAAATTTCCTAAAATTTCATTTCAGGAAAATTAATTTCCCTAAAATTAGATGACAGTGGTAATAGTGACTCCTTTTCAAAGGTTGATCGTTAGTTGTGATGCATTATTTCTTGCATTTGGAAATAAATAATAAAGTGATGATAGTGGCTATTAGTTTGTAGAAACAAAGAATAAGTAACTCTCTTGATAAAGTCCTTTTTCCTGCTAATCTGTATTTTTCTGAGGTCTTTACCTAAATGCCACAAGAAGAATCAGAAGCTGATAATTTCTTTCCTAGGTCTATCTATCTGACTTCATATATGTGAATTAATCTAACCTCAAATTTTTGAAGTTAAAGGGTCTTCATTTTATGAGTTACTTTCCTGTGTGGTGATTCTGATTTTGATTAGTCTTCTTTTTGTAACAAAACCATGACCATGTAACAAAACCATTGCTTAATTTTTTTTTATATTGGAATTAACCCAGCTGTAAAAAAAATTAATTCATATGTAACTGTGACTTTGAGTCCTAGTGAAAAATTGAGAAGAATTAAAATGCATGACTACATTTTTCTCCAAATTTGTATTTTCCACTCTTTTAGATGTGTGCTAGCAAAAGGGTATTGAAATATATCACATTAAAGGAATACACATTTTGAGAAAGAATATGATGATAATTTGTATTTTTCAATATCTGATGCATTAAATGTAGTTTTTATATTGCCAAATGCAACTTTATATTGATATATAAATAATTTATACTCCTTTAGTGTATTTTTCTTCTCTTTTGAAAATTAGGTATATAACAGATTCTTGCTATTAATTGTGGTTTTATATCTTGAATTCTAGAACCACCACTTGAATTACCATCTTTCTATATGACTCCATCTCATCGTCAGGTGGTCTTTGAAGGAGACAGTCTACCCTTCCAGTGTATGGCTTCATATATTGATCAAGATATGCAAGTCTTGTGGTATCAGGATGGGAAGATAGTGGAAACTGATGAGTCCCAGGGTATTTTTGTTGAAAAAAACATGATTCATAACTGCTCACTGATTGCAAGGTGAATCCATACTGAGAAAATGTATTTCCTGCTTGTTACTTTCTTCTCTGATTCCATGATTATTTCCATAACCAGTAAGGCCCACTCATATCCTGACTGTGTGGACATGTGCACAGAAACATCCCTAGTAGGGAAGTAATCTTCACACATCTGTTAACAATAAAGTTGGAGGAAGGAGGTCTAGAGATTCGGTAGGTCAAACCTCTATGCTTAAAGCAGGATTAGCTAGAGGAAGTTGCAGTTGGGTGTAATTTCCTGCAAGTTTCACTCAATGAATTCATTTAAAAGATGTTTGTGGTAGGATACATTCATTTTCACAGAAATGAATCCATTTGTTAAAATGATGAAAATGTAGAAAACAAGGCATTTCACTGACTTGCTCATGGATTCTTTACTCTTCCTTTTGAGCACACAACAGTTGTTAATATTGTTCTCCAGCAGAGATCTGTAAGTGTAATTTATTCTGCCTGCAGTAGATTGTTGACTTATTCAGCATCTACAGAGTGGTTATAAATCCTGTAATTGTATTAGTAAATTAGAACTTCAGTGTTTTATAACAAATTATGCATTTCGGAATTTGGTTTAGTTTGGCCTTGTTTTAAAACAACTTAAAATTTTGTTTTGAATAGCAATGATAACACTTTGGGAATCTGGACTTCTCTTCATTCTGAAATCTAGAGACTTTTTCCTATGGCTGTTATTTTTGTTTCCTACCTTGGCAAAATTGAGAACTCGAAGTAAAGTAAATACTTCTCTGTTAATTACAGCACATTGAGATGTGAATAGCTCTGGTTTTGTAAGATCACTCATGGCTGTATGTAATTTGATGTTTTTTCCATTGTCTTTCTCTACTTAATTTATCTTTTGGTAAAAGCTTATATAAATGTTATTGCAAGACTGCTTGATTTTATTGGTTTATTTTATTTTTCCAGTGCACTTACAATCTCAAACATTCAGGCTGGCTCCACAGGAAACTGGGGTTGTCATGTACAAACCAGACGTGGGAATAACACAAGGACAGTAGACATTGTGGTGTTAGAAAGTTCTGCACAGTACTGCCCTCCAGAGAGGGTTGTGAACAATAAAGGGGATTTCAGGTTAGTAACAGCAGGTTTTTATCAACGTAAAGCAAAGTCCATTTAATTTTGCTTCTAGGATTTTATGCTTTAAACGCGCCTATGTGGATTTTTGCTTGTAAATGGTGTGTAATAGATTTTTAACTGTTCTAAATTACTATGTGTTGACAGAAGTGCATGAAATTATACTATTTGAGCCTGGTAACACATCCTTGAAAGATATTGAAACTAACCTATGATATTTGAAATATATGAATGAAATTATTGGAATGGTTAAACTTCTGTAGATTACCTCAAAGATAAAGTTAGACCACATACTGACGGGGATTTCTGTCAGGCTATCATTCTCTTTTTAAAAGCCTTCTGCTCCTATATGACAAAATCACTATATAAGAAATATGCAACATAATTTGAATTGTTTTTTCCTCTGTGAGTATTAGAGTAAACAAGAATGGTGCTGCTTTCTTTTGATGACTGTTGGGACTGTAGTGGTAGCTGTGATATTCCATTGTGTTGAGTGTTGCAGAGTATCTTATCTTTTGTTCTTACCTCTTCATCTGTTTTCCCTTTTCTGATCTTTCTGCTGCTGGTCACTAACACCACATTACTCCTGGAGGTGCCAGCTGTAACAGATAGCTTCTGTATAGATTCTCTATATGTAAGGTAATTCCCTTTATGACTACTCTGTGTTTTACCTCCCTGCAGTAGTTCCTGCTGAGAATTAGCATCTGCAATAGCATTGTGTTCACTGTGCACTGGCGCATAGGGTTTCTTAATGTTGTATAAACTGCTTTTATCCACTCATTTCACTTTTCTTATGCTGCTTGGCTCTATTGATCTTCTGCTTGGTCTTTTGTTTACAGTTAGAAACTTTTCCTTTCCCTGTGTGCATTAGAGTTTTTAAAGTTACCTTCTTTGTATACGGTAAATCTAAGTTCATATATCATTTATATTAAGAAATGAAAAATAAATTCAACCACGTTACAGAGATATAGTTTTTGGGGGAAGGGAAAAACGGGCTTTCAATTGCAGAAGACCTCCATTTGTGGCAAAAATTCACTTAAAGTCCTGGCTGAGAGCATTATTTCCAAGCTGATCTCCTCCTCTATGCTGATCTCTTGGACCACTTGAGGAGGTTGAGTATGAGAAACTATTAGTAAGGGAATTAGTGTTAAGATTACTTTCTGCACGGAGGCAATTTGGAATTACGGAAGAACTTCCCTTCTGCATTGTAAGGAATTATTTATATAAGTAACTTTATGCATGTCCTCTTTTTACACTGTAGTGGTTTCAACTGCAGGGATAAGCAGTACTTTAGAAAAGGAGAACTTCCTGCTTTAGATAAAAGGCGAAGAAAGTCAAACAGATGCAGGTTGTATTCATCAAAGAACACATCTATTTAAATCACTTATGCATTTTTTTTATGATACAAGTGTGAATTGTTCTTCTTTGATTTGCCATTAGAGGTGAAAACAGATGGTAAAGGCTTATTTCAAAGTGTTTTCCATTAAATTAACCTGTGCTGTTCAGTGACTGTTCAGTGTAATAGGATTTACCCCCTCTGGAATTCAGTAGAAAGAAATAGGAGTTCAGGAAATGTTCAGCTTATCAAAAAGTTCACTGTGTCTGGGTTTACTATAACAGACTTCCACTTATAGCTAGGGTAGAGTAATAATAAAGAGTAATTTTTCACCTTTGAGAGCATATGGAAATAAGGCTTTGACTAGTGAGAAAATGGCTCTGAGCAGATGGCTGTAAATGATCCTAGGTGAATTTGATTTTACAGTTTTTTTAGTTGGAACTGGTTAGTCATTTTAGCTTGATGGTATTTCAAAACTGGCATCTAAATTTTTATCACTGCAGAGATGGGATAGCAAAGAGTAACAAAAGGAGGGTGTTTGTCTCAGTATTAGTTCAGCATAGTTTATAAAGGTTAGGCAAAAACTTCATGGAATTTATTTTCTTTAATTTAAATGTTTTAAGTCTTACTCAGATGATATTCCTGAGTATTTTACAGTCAATGATTAAATTGAAGATATAGTGTGCATGTTAAA
>VWYI01034267.1:0-11917 GCA_013399455.1 Anthoscopus minutus
ACCAACCCAGGTCAAACCAGCACAACATGACAGCAAGGAAATTTTTTTCAGTATCAGAATTATTCCAAAGTATACTGATGGCTTTTTGTAATCTCTTTAGTGTTAAACATACCCTCTGTGTCCCTGAGCTGCTTTTCTGTGTTTGGTGAATTCACCCAAGGATCATGATAAATTTTAATAGAGTTGTTGCTTTTAATGAACATTCAAATGCATGAGTGAGGACTGCATTTTCAGGACTTTAGATTTGTGCAATTTCAGTAAATCAGTAAAGATCCACTTCAGGCTGGTTCCTCCTAAGACAATATTAGCAATTTGAAAAAGTGAAGGACATAAAAATCTGGAGATTATTAAGAGGAAGGATGTTTTGAACAGAAGTAAAAAAGTCACACATTTCTACTAGCATTAATTACTAGTAAAATATTGTTAAAATCTAATTTTAAATTCTGGGTACAGAATAATTGTCTCGTTTTAGGGAAAAAGAGACAAAGTGCATCTATAAAATCTAGCTGCAGGAAATGTTTTCCTGCATCTGCAAATGTTTTCCTTTGCTGCCTCATTGATTCACAATGACTTGCTGTGCATCCTTTGTGATTAGGAACTAAGCAACTGTGTGGGTCACATTATTCTCAGCTTTGGTTAATTCCTCTCTGCTGAGGATGCTGGGTGTGCTGTCCAGCAAATATCCTTGGGGTCTTCAACTCTTAGAGATTTCTACAACAGCTTTGTATGTTTGCACTACAGTCTTTAGCAAAACATAATCAGCCTGTCTGCTGGGGAATTCAGTTTTTTAGAATCACACACTTTTGTGTGATTTTACTATGTCTTGAAACTTTTGACTGCATTATAAAAAATATTAGGTGAAGGGTAGATGAAGACATTGGCAGTGTTTGTGTTTCTGTTGGATCTTTCAGAGAAGTTTTTGAGGGAGTTAACTTTGAACTGTGTAGTGAGCTCACTGGTAGAATGCTACTGCTAAAATCATCAGCAATAAAGAGGTCAAATTCACAAACCCCATATTGTTAACAGGCCATTAAAGCTGACAGTAGCCATATTTATCTTTTTTTTGCCTCAGCTGTTTAAGACTCTCTACAAGTGAATGACATCTTGAGTTGATTTAGGCTGCTGTTGTACACATCTAATTTAATGTTAGCCTTTCACTTTCCAGGTCCCTTTCTCTTCCCATTCCTGCTGCTACCTAGACTGTTGCCATCATGATGGAATTTGTTGCTCTGTCAATTAGTTAGTGGTTTGGAGCTTTTTTGATTTTTGCTGGGGTTTTTTTTGTGATACTTGTCTAAAGTGTTTCATGAAAATTGTCTGTTTTAAAAATAACCAATCAATTACTCTCTTCTTTGGGACAGGCTATGCATCCTGCACAGCTTTTTCTTGAAGTGATTATAGCAGTTCCTTCCTTTTCTGTGTTTTTGAATATAAAAGATGCTTGCTGAGGCATGATGCAGATCTGGATAATAACAACTCTCTTTTCATAGGGCACATATGCAGTCAAGGTTCATGCTATTCTCCATCAGGGATTTATGTACTAGTGAAAATTACAGTTATGGATTCTATGGTATTCTAGTTAATTTTCCTAAACGCAGAATTTAAATGTCTATTTATCCTTTAACTTGAAATATCAGATCATATTAGTGCAGTGTTAGTACAGTATCACTAACACAGATCATCTCAGTTATATCTTTGCCAAAAAGAGAAAGTTTTACAGTTTGATAACTTCTCTCTTTTCCCACTCACACTGCATCCTCTGGAGCCAGTCACTTCTCACATGGGGTGGCTGCCTACGTACATCAAGATCTAATTTAATACTCTTATTGAAATTATCAAGGGCATAAAAAGATTTTGAAAATATAAGTCTAAGTCAGCTAAATGTTTTGATAGTAACCGTACAGGAAAATGGGTTCCTTCACTGACAAAAATACTTGATTTTAGTTGAAATTGTATAAGATTACTGTACTTTATGGTGTGTAAGGTGTTTTGAAACAATGTGTTTTGGTCAGATAGATGAAAAAACCAAAAATATCAACAAAAAGAAAACAAAGACATCAACAGCAACAACGACATAATAAATCAAAAAATCCCAAACAAAAAATTCTCTTTATACTTAAAATAAATCTTTTATACTTAAAACCAATAGCAAAGGATTGCTCTTCTCAAGAAAATGTTATGACACTTGTTTATGTTGTCTCAGCCTGTCAAAATATGCACATGAGCAGGCTTCCTTTTAAAGCTGTATTTGACTTTAACACCAAAGATAATTCTCTTATAAATTAGTATTCTATCTCCTATTGGCTAAATGATTACCTTGCTTCTTGTGCTAGTTAATTTGTATGCTCAGTTTTTCTTTTCTTTTGAGTCTCTGGGTTTCTCGGGTCAGTGGTCCATGAGTTGGTGGTTACAATCTGCCCCTGCCAGAATTACCTGTTACCCAGATGGAGCTGATTTCAGCATAGTTGCTGAGTTGGCTTTGTTAGTTTCTCCAATGTCTTGGGAATTCTGCCAGATGTCTTTGTGGCACTTAAATTCTGCATTCTGTGTTCACTATCAGTGGTACATCCTTCTCCCCAAGCTTTGTAAACCTCCCCCTAGGTCTAAGATCACTGAAGCGTGTCAAGCTCTAAATCTTAATAAGGGAATTTTACTTACAGGTTGTTTATCTTTCTAATACGCAGACCTTCAATCCCTGCTGAGACTGGGACTGCTAAAATAGTAGAAAAGGGAGGATGCTGCCTCTCCTGAAAGTCTTTCAGCGCAGCCATATCACTCACCATGGGCTGATAGCTGATGCCTCAGCCATTGGCAGGGTTTTGCTGTTACTGATTGCAAGCTCTGACCAGTTTGCTGACAATGTTCCCTGCAAGGCTGCTCAGTGGGAAACATGGAATAATGCCCCTCTTTCTTCCTACTCTTAATCCTGTCTTCCAAAGCTGACTGCCCATGACTATTCTGCAAATTGATGCAATTGTGTTTGACAGGTATGAATTTTGATGAAGTAAACAGAAGTTATCTTATGCTTTTCTTTGTTTTCTTCTACTGTACTGGTCTGTGGGACACTAGTCTCACTATTAACTAGAAAATTTTATCCTAGAGCATCCTCAAACTAGAGCACAAGGGCTGTTGGCAACTCCATCTGAGGCTGCATATGGTCCAGGCTTCTCTCCTGCCACGAAGCCATTTAAGTGGCTTCCTGTGAGTCATTACCCGACGTGAATCGATATGTGCTTCTGTGAGTGTTGGAATTAATGAAGATTGGTCTCTGAAGGATTTGTGTCTTATGAATACATCCTCTGATGCCTACTGGAGTACAAACACCAAACAAAACTTACTGTGAAATTGAGGTCCTGAAACCTATTTCTGAGCAAAATTTTTTCTAAGGATCACTGCATGTTTTAGCTTGTCTTTTAGTGGAGGTCTTTTTTTCTTTCCAGTTTTCTAGTTCCATGAAACTTAAGGATATAATGGAATTGGAGATTTTTACCCTTCTGTTTAATATGTTTGAAATTGGCTAGTAAGTTGCAAGATGGAGGAGAATGGAATGGCAAATTCTCACATGGAGACATAGTGTAATTGAATGAGTTTCTTCTTCAAGAATCCAGGTTAGAAAAAGGTGAGACAGATTTCCTGCAGAAAGATTGCCTAGATTGGGAGGACCAGAGGGCTGGGGTACAAGGCAGTTTGTAAATAGAAACTAAGCTCAAATAAACAAGTGTGCTTTAACTCTGCACAGACCAACATTTCATTGACAGAGCAGATTTAGAAAGGCAAGGGCTTATTACTAAAGCTTTACCAATGAGGTTAGAACTCTGAACATAATATTTAATGTAATCATAACTGGATGTTGCAGCTCAGGAAGGAGCACTTGGAGTTGTCATGACAGCTTTCACAGTTCTCTGAAATCCATTAGCTCATTTCGAAGCGGATGTGAAAGCCAGGTTTTTAAAAATAAAAAAATCTTAGCCATCATAAAGAAGGATTTTAAAGATTAACTGCATTATTTTGCTGTTGTGTAAGATCTTCATGCACTTGCATCTTGAGTACTGTGTGCCGTATTGGCCTCCTGACCCAAAGGAAGATAAAGTACTACTTCAGGAAGAAGGAACAGAGAGAAGGGCAACTAAAATTATAAAGTGGATGAAACAGATTGAGGAAGGACTTACCAAGATCCAAGTTTCTTCAGTTTGGAACAAAGGCTGAGGTGTGAGGTCACCAAACAATACACTGTCACAAAGGCAACACATAGGAGTTATTGGAAGTGTCATTCATCAACTTTAAATTGCAAAAACTGAAGGACACTAGACAAAAGGGGCAGTAGATAAATTTAAAGGACTCAAAAGAAAATATTTTTCACTGAAGGTTGCAAACTTTTGGCATTTACTAGTAGAAGAAACAGTGGAGATGGGTAGTATGAGCAGTTTCAAGAAAGTTGCTTGAATTTATGAGCAGCAGCTACATAGATGGACAGTAGCACAGGGGAGGTTAGTCCAGTCCACCATTTCTTATTCATGGAGTTTGGAGACTGGTTGAGGGAACAGATTGTAGAAAAAGCATCTCTTACTCTTCTGTTGCAGAGGCAACACTGGGTTTGATGAGCCATTATTCTGAACTGTTGAGACATTCCTTAAGTACTTGTAGTGTCCTGAGCTGATGTGTAAGGCAAAAACTAGACTGTCGATTTGAAGTGATGGTGTGTGAAGCAGCAATTAAATTAGCTAGTTTTAGCTGCTCTGTGTCAAACGCAATTGTCTGTTGACCCTAAATGTCAGTCTGGGATGACTGACAAAAGGCAACAAGTGAAACTGTTAGGATTATTCATTGAAGAATAGATTAAAGATTTTTCTCAGTCTGCTTTTGCATATTTTTCAGAGCTGCATGTTGAACTGTGGTTGAAGATGGAACTAAGTGCAGAAGACAAATCTTGGTGACAATTTTCTTTAGCAGTGAAACCTGTGAATCGGCTCAAACATGTTAACTGGATTTTTTTCTTTGACAATGAAATACCCCATTTAATTACTGTGATATAGGATTGTTTATTTAAATGATGAAGTATATAAAGTGTCTCATTTGAGAGAGACAAGATCATTGTATTTGTATGCTAGTAAGCAAAATTAGCACAATGCATCTTGTGTGTGTAATCATAACACTTCACTTCAAAATAAAAACGCCTTATAATTTGGGGGTGGCAACTGTTTCTGAGCATCCCTTGAAGTACTTCCTAAGTGGTATTACAAGAAGTAGCAACAAAATAAGAATTTCTAATCTGAGTGTTGAAATAAAATAACAAAATCATTTCTTAAAAAACCTGTTTTCTTACATTTTATCTCTCAAGGTGGTTTTATTTTGTCAAAGACAGCAAGAATAAAAACAGAAAAAAGCTTCATTGTGTATGTTGTACATTTCAAGGTGTTGCTTTGACTGTCTAACATCATGCTAATTCTTTTATGTTGCTTTATCAAAATGAGCTTTTCACCATCTTCAATGGCCACAGTAAGGTGCATTTAAAATAACATGAAAGACTGAAATACTTTGGAAATGTCAGTGGGTACAAGTCTGTAAGTATTTATTGGCTGATACTTTGAACATTCTTTGGGTTCAAGAAAGTCTTTCACCTTCTTACATAACCAGGTACTTTACACGTGTTGAGCATTTTTTGTTCTATTCAGTGAAACTATGCATGGAGTAAATTAGGTCTTGGAGAAACATGTTCTTTCACAAAAAGCTGTTCTCTCTGCAAATGTTAGTCCTCCAACTATTCTTTGCTATCTATCGGTCTACTTTAGGGCCAAACTAGGTTGGCTTTACACTGACTGGTTCTTAATGCTATGAATCATTCTAGAAATATCTGTATAAAGGATGCTTCAGGAAATAATTGGAAGGGGACAAGGGGAAATAATTTAATTATAACAAGAGAATTTAAAATATTTCTGGTGAAAGAACCTGCAAATCTAGTGGTATCATGAAGAGTAAGTGGTTAACCTTGTCTCTGAGATGACATACAACAAAATAGGACAAAAAGCAAGCACTAACAGGCAGAGGGCAAAGAAGACTGAGATCTAAGAGGACTTCAGCTATGGAGGGACAGTGCCAAGCACTAGTGCTAGACCAGTCTAAAAGTCTGCAAAGAACAGCAAGCTCCTTACTTTCCTTGAGACACTAGGGTCATGCCAGATCCTGGCATGCCTGTTGATGTCAGGATTTTCCTTAAATTCAGGTGTTTTGCATCAGATATAACCTGTAGATCTGGTTAAAAGTGTGCAAAGATGATTAGTGCAGTGGTAGAGGCTGTACAGTCTGCCCTGGGCTTTGCTGTACTGTTGATAGGTGGACGTTGAGCTGCCCCACTAGGGCAGCAAGTCAGGAAAAAGGATTGTTAAATACCATTTTCTTTCAACCAAAAGAAGCATGTTTACTGTCAAGGACAAACTACTTTTTCACCTGATATTTATATCAGCAGTGAGAATTAATCTTCTCTATTGAGTCTTTGTGTGACTAGTGCAGAGGCTGTCCCTCTGTCCCTCTCCAGTTTTGGCTGTAGTTGTGTGGGTGGACAAGCACAGCAGGGAACGTGAATGGTCCTAAGGTTTTCAGAAGTCCGTCCCTTGTTGAGGGATGTGGGGAGTTGTGGGCAGGCCCAGGGATGTTGACGGTTGTGATTTCAAGCGTGTGTGCTCCAGGCTGGTTCTATGGGGCTGTTGTGCTGTCTTGTGAGGACCTGGGAGGGATTCTCTATGGGACACCAAATCCCAAGGGTTTCCTCTTCTTGGTGAGTTATTAATGAATGCACTGCGCTTTTGCCAGGCTGGCAAGCTCTCCTACACAGAGGACAGGATAGGTCTTGATGAAGAAGGATTGCAGCAGGGAAAGAAAATCATATTCTCTGCCTGTGGATGACTTTTTGTAGAGGCAATGGTCTCACAGAAACTACTGCTGGCAGGCAGAAAGCAGAACTTTAGCTTGGGTCCCCTTAGGATGTGATGAATGGGGAGTAGGGAAAGCAACTGCAGAAACAGCAGGCAACAAAAGTAAATGAAGAGCCATGCTGGGACACTGCTCTCACAGTTTATGGAAAATAGCAGGAAGACACACACAGTCAGTAATCACAAAAAGATTTGAAACGGATGAGGACTGAACAGAGATAAGAAGGCTAAAAAACATTAAAAACTATTTTGGTTGAGTGACTCGACTGTATTACATTTTAGATTTCTCAGCTGATAACCAATAAGAAGCAGAGAAACAGTTTTTGAAAGTATAACAGCTCTGCCTAATGGTGAATAGAAGCAGAGGCACAGACGCATGGATAGAGGTGGGCTTAATAGGGGCTGAATTAGGAATTTGGGGCATGCTCCCAAAATGAGTAAGGAAAAAGAATTGGTAGAGGATGAGACAGCAACATTGAGAGTGAGAAGACAAGAACTTAGTAGCTTAGTAGCTTGATACTAAAAAGTAGATTGAAGATATGAACTAGATTAGAATTAGCAATATTATAATAGATGAATGTTGGGGGATGCCCAACACCTTGGGGTTCAGGTGTTTGTCACAGGACCTGGATTAAAAAGAGAGAGGCTCCTATCTTCTTGTTCTGTCTCAGTTGTTTATTCTTTCCTTACCTATGTTACATACACACAAACTACAAGGAGCTATGTACACTAATCTAGCAAGAGGAAAATGGTGCACAGAGGAATCTCTCCCACAATTTTTATGTGTCTATTTGCCCAACAATCAAATGCCAAGTAACTTATNCTATTTGCCCAACAATCAAATGCCAAGTAACTTATTTTTCTTAATAATCCAATGATCTGACACCTGGGAACTGGCATGTGGTCTCCACTATCCAATCACCTCAGACTACTCAAAAATCCCTAGAAGAAGATGAAGGAGAAGGAAGGGACGCAAGAAGAAGAAAAAGACAACATCCTAAATCCTCCATCTTGTATCACATACTAATATAACTAAAACCTCAAACTTTAATTTTTTCATCCTGTGACTTAACACAATTCTGTCTAATTTACATACCCACACTATTAGACTCTCTACTTAGAAAGTTTGAGAAGCTTTCTCCATGGTTTTAAGCTAAACTCTGTTCTCTTGGATGTCAGAGCCTGTCAGAACAGATAAGGGGATCTTTTCTGTGCCTATGACTCCAACAGATGAAGTCTTGTTCAGTAAGTAAAGCTTCTAATTCAAACTTCCAATAGCATTAACAATTTATTTTCCTATCATGGTATTTTTAGTAAGTATTTTGTTTGTATTTATTGCACCATCAATGTAGGGCAAGTGTCAGAAAAAGCAAGATACTGTCTGGAAGTTAAAGAGATTTTTGTGTTTCACTTTTGATTGTTGTTTGCCTTCTCTCTTCAGTCTTAAAAGCCTTAAAACATCTGATTAAATGTATCCTTCATGGCTTGAAGGTCTGCAAGCTGCCATATGTATTCACTACAGAGACTCTGTCACAATATATTCCCATGTTCGTGTAAAAGGGAAATTTCAGGCATGCCAAAATGACTTCATAGTTTCCTATGGGGCCATAGTATCTCTAAGTAAGAAAGGATTTTATCACAGAAGCAATAGAAATTATGACATGAGGTGGTTTTACATGTAATGTAAACCAGTTGAATTATTAATTCATTTACTTGTGCAGATCAAGCTAAAAGGCAAAATTATTTCTTCCTTTACTCATTTCATATGGAATAAATTTATCTGTGAATCAGTGCCCCTAGGCATCCAGAAGAACTAAAGTTATAATCCAAACCCCATATAATCTACAAGTTCCTGAATTCTATTGAATTAAGTTGATTTTATGTAAAGTATAAACAGGAAATATAGAGTTTTAAAATCATTCCTCTTAATGATAAATTTGCTGCTGAATGTCAGTCACAGTGTTGCTTTTCTTAGACATCGCATTGGACATAAGCATTTTGTGGGGCAGATGTGAAAAATTTTATCATATTTTGTTTGGATTGAGTTTGTAGCAACCACCAGAACTTATCCAAATTACCCATTTTCCTGTAATCAGTTTTTAAGGCTCTGAAGCCAGCCAGAGTCCTGATGTTTTGTGTAGTATGAATCTGCATTTTACAGAACACTGTTGTGTCTGATGTGTATGTGTCTGTTCACTTATGTAGGAAAAATTGCTGGTGCTGGTATCAGTAGTAGCAGTTGCAGTTGCATGAGATTCCTCAGGGATTCTACAGGCTCTCTAATAACACCAGGCAGCTCAGGGGAAAGATGGTTTATGTTAACAAGGATAGAGCTCCCTTCAAGGCTGCCAGCCAGCATAAACCTACAATGTGCTCAGAGACAGAGTGGAAAGAAGGGGCTGTGCATGTGAGCATGGGAGTAGCGGGGAGGGTGAGGAGAAGCAAGAGATGGGAAAAGGCCAGAGAGGGCCAGCAAAAAGAGAGCGAGGTTCTTCTTACAACACATTATATCCTTTTCTATAATAAATATTCTAGTTTACACTAACTAATAACATAACACGAAATCCAAGGGGTTTTGCATACAGCGTATAGGAATGACTCTATTATCCTACCTGAATTCACATTCCTCAGATTCTTGTCTGGCCTGGTTTTTGCCAATCAACATCAATGGCTTATATCTCAAAACTGACTTTCATTTCTATTTCAGCCAGAGGTTTCATATTCTCAGAAACTTTCACTAAAATATTATATTTATAGGATTTCTCAATTTTAGCTTCTCCAATACACTTTCATGGTTTCCTCGGCATTGTAATGAGATGAAAGTCTTATGTACATGAAAATGCATACAGATTAATTTTTTGTTCCAAAGAGCAGTGATGGGTGTTAGGCAGGCTAGTGAAACAGAACCATTGCCAGAACATATTCTCATATGAGTCTTTAAGCAACTTATGTAGACAATATCTATCATTGTGTCCCATGTAGCATGAACATACTGTTATTTATCAATGATGTAGCTGAAAAAAATCATCATTTTTACTTCCACTTTTGGGTGAAATTCAAATGTAGAACACTAAAAATGATGAAGCCATAGCTGTTACTTAGACTCTAAAAGTTTAAAGACTGGTTTGGAGTTTTGAGAGAAATTATATCTGAGCTCTCTTTGCTCATATAAGTAGTTCAAGATCGGAGGAGAAGAGGAGAAATAGAAGAGGATGGGAAAGTGAAACATGATGCATATGTCCAAGTTAATACTGACTGCTGAAATGCTCTTTACCCATGTTATTCTTTTGGGGCTTTAAGTTCCAAAGTGTAATCAGCATGTATTTCAGTTGTAAAATTTGCTGGGAACGTGGAATGTAAAACACAGAAAGAAGGCCATGAGTTGTATGCACTTTTCTGTGGAGAAACCACAAAGGAGAAAAAGCAGATAGAGAATGCACAGAATGGACAAGCAATAACGCTGATCCAATTGATGCCTTAAGTTTTTGGGTTTTTTGTTCTGCATTGGTGTGCGGCTTTTTATTCAAGGTTACTAGGATCTTTTCACAGGGTGATGAAGACACAACAATCCTATTCCAATTGGGGACTCAAGGACACTTTTTCCAAACTTCGGGCTCAAAGTATAAACAACGTGAAAGGAGGAGGACAGGCAAGTGGGACTCCTATATGCAAATGGACCAAAACATATAAAAATGTGTCCCTCCACACAGTCCCTCCTTTGCTTCCATCTTGGAGCCATCCAGGCAGACCCCCAATTGTAGCACTGGTGCTGCCTGTGAAGGCCTCAGTAAATATCCTTTATTCCTCATAACTCCATCTAGCCTCTGTTCTAGCTCCTCAAGGTATCACGATGTGTTGCAGGTATCCCCATTCACTTCCCTGTTGAGCAATAGGGGAAAGAAAAACTTCCATGAATTCTGCTGCCGGTGTTCAGCTGTAGCCATCAGGGAAAGTGTTAGGAACTGGACTCTGGTCTGTGTATCCACACTGAGTATTGCTGTATATGTTACATCATCTCCTCTTTCTTCAGTCTTTGCTCAACTCTTTGCTCAACCAACAGGAGAATTTTCAAGATGCTGTGTATTGAGTGCCCACTTACTGTGCTGCAAAACAGAGCTTCAGGAAGAGAAGAGTACTGATGGTAGATATGACCAAAATGAAAGCTATGAGATAAAATCCAGGAAAGATGATCACATATTTCTAGAGTTGCATATAAAATAGGTAGTACATCTATCTATGAGATGCATTCAATACATCCTGTTTTAGGGGCTGACTAATGAAGCACATAAAGTTGAAAGGAATATTATGGATCTCGTCAGTGTAATGCTGTGACATGTTGTATTGGCTTTCTGTAAGTGGCAATAAAAATAGGAAAAAAATATCCTCTGTAAAGGAAGGAGATGTCTTGCACTAATCTTCACTGCTTTTGAAATGGCATTTGGCATGCCTAGGAAGTCAGAAGCATACTTAAATAGTCTCTCAAAAGAAATGAACTTGTAGGCTTGGATAAAATTTCTTAAGAATCTCAGTAAGTTATATAGGACTTCATAATTTATATTTCTTAAAGTTACTTTACTGGTAGATTTTCAATGCTTCTTTGGTTGAGAAACTGGTGTTGCGCTGGTGTAAAAAGCAGGCTAGCTCAATGTCTCTCTCCAGCACCATGCCAGAAGAGGGCCGGGTCAGAACAGCGATTTGAGTCTTGACCCAACTTTAGAGCTCTTAGCCCTACTGTATGCATGAGTCCGAGATCAAGTGAAGAAGCAGGAGGAGGATTTTTCTGTTTGCAGTCCACGAATTTATTCCGAATGTGGGGGCAGAGTCCAAGAAAAAGCCCTAAACTGTGCTAAACTTCATCTCATAAAGGGTTAACACCCAGGGAGGGAAGGCAGTCAGAAAACCAGCAAGGAAATATGTTTAGGTTTCTAGCAGGTTGGCTTATAAACTTTCCATGAATAGGGAACAGGCAGATTGGGACATGGGGTAACAGA
>VWYI01034268.1:0-39335 GCA_013399455.1 Anthoscopus minutus
TACTTGCATATCTGGATCTCCTAATTGATGTAATTTTAAAAAAAACCCCATAAATGTGAGAAAATTGCTATGTATGTGCCTTCTTCCTAAAATACATTTTTGTGACTTACCTAAAATATTTTACTCTGAAAAATTTAATCTTGTCTGTCCAAAATGTATTAGCTATAGCTCAGATGAGTTCTGTAAAACAAAATATATTTCAAGCACACATCTGTTAATGAAGTGTTATCAAAACCCCATTTAAAAGTAAGTAAAGAATTTAATTTTAAGATAGTTATTCAAAGTTTCTTAGAAAAAACATTTGTTTCTAGTGAATAGGTATATGAACAATATTTTCAGAATTTTGCATGTTGATTTACATTTCCTTTGTCAGAACTGGTTCAAGATATTTGCAGTTTCACTTATCTCTGGTGTAAGGTGGATATTTCGTGAACAGTTCACACAGAAAAATAAAAGGTCTATCATCACACTGGCTGTGAATTGTATTCCTACTGATGCTTCCACTCCTGTTATTTGAATGGTTTAGCACAAGTAGCCTTGGTTTCAATTTGACAAACCATTTTGTTTGTAGTATGTCTGGCAAAGCTATCTGAGTGAATTGAAATAACCTTATTCTCCCTGTCTGACCTGATTCTACAGTCTTAAAGCAGCAAAAAGCAGAAAAAGTGTGTTCAATATTAATATTGTGCTCTCAATGACCTGAAGTAAACATAGTGAGGAGATCAGATGTACAAGGGTTGCTGTTTTTGCATACCCACTGTCAGAGCAGAACAGAATTTCAGCAACATTAAATAAAGCATTCACAACATCCTGGCAATGCAAGCTTGACTCAGAACATACTGTGCATTGAAAGATACTCATCTAAAGAACAATGAGTAGTTGAAAAATATGAACAAATAAGGGGCACCATAATACTTTTATTTGTAGTGTGTAACAACTAGATCTAGGGATAATTTCTAATTGCTTGTTTACAGAAAAAATTAGTTTACTGAATACATTTTGAAATGGGCTATTAATGTCACTATATGTGTCACCTATAAAAACTTAATTGCAACTATGTCCGGTTATTATCTTCATAGAAAAAATAAAAAGCAATGTTATAATTTCTCCATTTAGATTCTACTGTAAAAAATATTTGCTGTATTTGTTTCTCGTTCATGCACAAAGCAGTTTTGCACTTCATGATGAAAAAAAATCATCACTGAAAGCAAACATGCATTTCTAAATCACAAGGTATAACATTAGTACAAAACATAAGGTATAACATTAGTAAGCCCCTTTGCACTACAATGCAGACAGTACTATAAGCCAAAGACTGGGATCTCTAATAGCCAGAGATCAACAAAATGTTTAAATACTTGCAGGAGTGCCCAGGAACAAATTCCCTGACAACACCAGGGACTGTGTATTTAGGTTTCAGAAAAAAGGCTTTGAACTCCATTTGGGTAAGAGCAAGAGATGGTAGTCACAACTTAGTCAAAGGCATTTGATAGAGTCTTGGCAAGAAAGCAAGGGAGAAAGAAAATTCTATTTTTGTATCAATCTCTTTTTCCTCTCTAATTTCCATTGCTTCTTTCTGTCCTTCTGCATGATTGGTGTGCTAGGCTTTTGTCTTTCCCTCCATACTTCTCTTGTTCAGTCAACCACATTCCTAACCATCTAGATAGTACTGGCAATTCTGTGGGCCTAATTTCCACTGCCTGCAGGACAATGCCCATAAAGCTTGTATCAGTCCTCAGATGCTGCAGTCTAATTAAAGTCCAAACTGGAGATTTCAAAAACACCTGCTTAGCTGCCATTATATAGAAGTGTCTAATTTGGTCAGCACCTTGCTATGGTCCTTAACAGCTTCCTACAGACTAATGGCCTGTGTTTTCCTACAGCCACAAATGTCTGGGTACATGGAGTCAGTAATACAATTTCCTTTGAGGCTGCTGGTCTGAGTTCTCTTCTTCTATCAACCATTTTCAAGTATTTTCAGACCTGTGCAGGATTTCATGTTCTTGAAAAGCCAGAAGGGAGTTTCCATGCAGGGACTGAATAGGGTGTAGAAGCTGCTTACGTATTTTTTTCTGCTCTTGAACAAATATTGTGTCCTGTAACGTTCTATATATGGTAAAACTGGCTTACTATATATACATAAGTTGCTGTACTGTTATCACTTGGTCTTTTTTTTTCTCTTTAGGATAATTATATGCCTCTGTCTTGATATTTTTACTGAGTATATTTTAACTAATTTTGGTGTGATGCAGTAGTTGTTGGTGCCAACAGCCCAATGTATATTTAACTTAATTTGTTGGTTTGAACTGTGGCAAGCCTAGGGCAGAATTGATATGCTGCATGTATTAACATATAAAACACAACTCTGAGGAAAAAGGTAATTCTCTAGTTAGGTTAGGTCTTAGCTGAGATATTACCATGCTGTGTAAAAGAACATCGTTCTACATTTAATAGTTCTGAAAGCCTTTTTTCTTTTCCATTCTGGAATGGAATAACAAAAATGGAAATTGCTATAGAATCATTCTCTGAAAATAGCTGAAGTAATAACATGGAGATGAATTCAAGTTCCATAGCAGGATAAACAAACAAAATCCCTAGGAAGATAAACTTGACAAACACTAGTAATGTTGCAGTACTTATTATTAATATTAAAGCTTTCTCTATGTGTTATTACCTGAGCTATGTGATTCACTGTTTAATTAGACACACACAGAGAAGCAGATTATATTGTCTCTCCCATGAAAACTTTGAAATTGCAAAATATTTTCCATTCCACATCAGGATAAAAGCTACAACCTTTTGACAATTCTCATTTAGCAAACACATACCACCTCAGTGAGCACTCACACTGAGATGAAGACACAAATCACTTCCCTTATTTAGGCTGACTTATCAGCTTTCAACTTAAAGACTCACAAAATTGCTCTAGGCATCAGGCTGTGCAATATTCTTGAGTGGCAAGTCAGCAGACATGCTCTTTCCTTTCTACTGCCACCCCTAGTTGGGACTTTCTCATTAAAATTTTTGTTTACATGTAAATATATATATGTATTTAAATTTTGACTAGCTAAAAGAGCATATTTTCAAAAAACTTCTTTAGGTTTTGTGGTCTGTTTTTTTTAGCTAGGGCTGTGTGAGTTAAACATTTTCCTCAGGAGGGTTTTTTGTCAGGGACTGTTGTTGATTATATTCTTTTTGCCGCAACATTAAATGAAGTTTTTGTTGGTTTTGTTGTTATTATTTTGTGGCATTCATCCTTCTTTCATAGCCATCCTGGCACTTTTAGCTCAGTTTCTTGTATCTAAACATTCAGATTCAATTAGCCACAAGTAGATAGTATTTCTAAGGGTTTTGAATTCACAGTAAAAAAACATTTCCACCTTTAGATACAATGATAATAATGAGAGGTCAAGTCAATGAGGAAAATTCATTTTGGCCAGCTGCTTTTAAATTACTTGGGGTTATTTATTGGGTATTTTAAAATTAATTTTTTTATGGTCTTGTTAATATTAAACTTTCAGATTAATTGTGCAGTATTTGGGAAGATACCTCATTTATGTTTGCAGTAAAAATGTGTGTCTTTTTAAGAGCCACACCAAAAAAGCCTGCATGCAAAGAAAAGTAATCTGTAATTTACCCGTGCAAAAAAAACACCCGTGGCAATCTTGCATTCTCCAATTACCATACAGAGGCACTAAAGCAGATTTCTGTTGTACATCCTACATGTCACAAGATAAATTTGTATTTGTATTAATTTAAGACACTGAAAAACATTCTCTCCCCATGTATCTATTTCAGTTGTTTTGGTTTGGTGCTGTTTTCCAAGAAAGAAAGAAGCACTTAGGGAGAACTGGTAAAGAGGAAACCTGAGTGATCTACTCAGAAAAGTCATATGTTTCTGTGTTTATGCAAACAAGCTCATAAAGTATCTGACAGTGAAAAGTCAGAGTATTTTGCCACATACAAGCCTGTCTTCAGCTTGTGTTGACATGGCTAAAATAGCAAATAAACAAATCCAAAATCACTCTTCTGAAAATAAAAACTGCTTTATCATCTTTCAGGATGACCTTTACAATTATCAATCGTGAGAACTGAATAAAAGGAAAAAGAAACAAGAGTGAAAGACCTAAGACGATAGCATACATGGCTACAGGGCCTCTTTTCCTAGAACAACCCAATTGTTTTGTGCATTTCAAGCTGTTGCTTGCAAAGTCCAGCTTAGTAATTGCGATAAAAGAGAATTGCAGATTTCTGAAAGTATAAGTAGCAGTAAGAGTAAGAAGAAGATGATGATACTACTGCTACTACTACTACTAATAATAATAATATAAGATAATGATAGTAGCAGCAACAATAATAATCAGCCTGACCAAAAAAGCCCCACAAAACCCCATTAATAAAAGTATTCAAAACTGGTATGAGATCGATCACATGGGTGAATTCAGAATGATTCTGTAGTATCAAGAGTACATTCCTGCTAGAAATGCTCTAGAGCACTTTTTTCTCTCATCTACATCTATTTTATCTCTGAATAGTTTTACCAGCTTTAACAATTGTGTTGGGTCTGGCTGGGATGGACTTAACCTTCTTCACAGCAGCCTGTGTGGTGCTATGCTTTGCCTGTTGGGAATTCTGTGACAAGGTTAACAGCCCAAAGTTTTGGCTGCTGCTGAACCATATTTGCACAGCATCAGGGTTTCCATTTTTCCCACACACAGACAAATATGAATAGGTTGAGGGACAGAAGAGATTCTGGGAGTGGACAACATAGCAGGCCCACATAGCAAACTTAAAGTGATCAAAAATTATTCCATACCATGTGATGCCACTCTCAGGAAGAAAAGCTCAGGGTAAGGAGGAAGAAAGAAAGAAAGATAATTGTGGTGATGGAGTTTGTCTTCTCAAGCAAACATTACATATGCTGAGGCCTTGCTTGCCAGAAATTGGCTGGGCATCTGCCTGCTGATGCGAAGTTGTGAACCAATTCCATATTTTGCTTTGCTTATGACCATAGATTTTGCTTTCCCTATTAAAGGTTTATTATCTAGATACATGAGTCCTCTTGCTTTTGTTAATGTTTTGTCCTGTCTTGTGAGAGAGGGAAATGAGCAAGCAGCTGGGTGGGTGTTTGGCTGTTGACTGGGCCCAACCCACTGCAGCAGTATTTCCAACACATTATACAGAGTCTGAGGGAGTAGAAATATAGAGCAAATATTTGAATCACCCCCTGCTTTAGCTGCAAAACATGGATATCCTTTAAGACCTATTTTAAGCTGAGAAAAAGAAAAAGTATTTACAAGTCACATTGCTATGTAATTTTATCATATGAAAAGATGAGAAGCTTACTTTAATACGTCTTTTCTAAAACACCTTTCATTAAAAATATGGTTGATTATATGGGTCTTACCAAAACTATTTTTCACAGCTAATCCAAAACTGAGCCAGGCTGTATGATTATTGTGATTCTGGCATATATCTAAGCCATCCTTAAATCTGGCAGTGTGCATACACAGTTGCATCTGAATTAGGAGTAGGTGAGGGCAGGCTAACCTCCCTGATTCACTGATGCTCAAGGGTTCAAGGGCAGAGTTGGCATCTCGCCCCAAAATTATCACCAGCATAGCATGGCTGTTTTTGTACCCCAGGTAACTGATTTTGGAATATTTATGCATATGTGTTTCATGTTGACCACCAAGTATACCACTGACAAAATAATTATGAATTAAAAAATAAGAGCAATATTTACTCAGAGTAGACATGCTCAAAGGACATCTCACCAGAACAAAATGATTCATTTAGATCCCAGAAAATATAGGGAAATTTCCCCTTTGTTCTACAAGTTAATTGCTTATTGTCTGACTTAGTGTTAACAATGTGTACACTCATAGTTAATCATTGACTACTGAGATGCATCAAAGAAAGTGGAAGCCATCACATAAGCAAGACTGAATTTTGCTGTGTAATGATGCACAGTCAGAAGGCATGTTGTAGCAGAAGGCAAAAATGTTTGAACTTGAGCTCAATCAGAGTTCAATGCCCTTGAATCCTTTCATTATTAACCACTGGTTGTTTTTGTCTTGCCAAATCATCTTATTACTTGCTGTCCATCCATGCTGTACCTGTTTTTTCTGTGTAAGAGAATTATACTGCCAGGAGTGGGGAATTAGAGACATGTAAATTTACCTTTTTGGATGTAGATATAGGTATTCATTTTCTCTAATTCCAAAACTCAGAGATTAATTTTGTCTTTTGAGCAGAAAGATGTGATTCTCTTTTCATAAGCTGTTCATAAGAATTTTTGGCTTTGATAATCAAATCCATACTTAACTACCCTGACAGTTTGCCTGGAATTCCTCAGTCTGCCAAAAAAATGTCAAATAGCATTGAGTGGTGAGGGGCTCTGAGATCCATCAACTCATTCCTCTTCTGAACCTGAAGGCAATACTGAGAGAATTGACTCTTTTGGTGTTGTTTGCTCTGTAATGGCATCTATGGTGCTCTGAAAATAGAAAGCAAATTTTGCCTTCAGCAGATACAAAGGGAGCCATAAGTCTGCTTTTACAGATCCAGAACCTTGAGATCTTTTAAAAAGCACAGGTTGTTCTTTACCTTTCAGCACGGGTATCTGAACTGGTGTTCATGTGAATGTTTATTTGAATTGTATTTCACCTGGCACAGTTACTGCTATTCATCCAGAAGTTCTTTTCATCTTTTGTGAACCAAATGGACATTTAGTACTAGTACCAAAGATAATATCAGATACACAGCTGACATGAATCACTCTACAGAGCTGCTCAATTACTTCTGTCAAAGTTCAGATCTTAAACTTGTTGGCAGCTTCCTTCTGCTTTATGTTAATAACTACATAAAATAACCTATTTCCTGCTGCTGTTCCATAGAGGATAATATAACCAAACATAATCCACTCTGAAGCACCTAATCACAAAATCTTCACCATGGCCTGGAATCTTCATTTGTTGGTGTCTAGATGTCAAAATGGCACAGAGATTTTTTTGACTGATGGGCTTTGCTGTATGATGAAAAAGAGTTTAGATAAGCTTATTAACCTGGATACATTTATCTAGGAGTTTCTGTTAACTTGCCCACAAGCTTCTGAAAGTAGAATGTAGTAGAAGGAGCCACTGCAAAAAGTATTAATTTTTGTGGGTAAATGCAAATTTGTGGTCAGTCTCTGATAGCTACTTTTAAGGCAAAATATATTTTTTTTCCCAAAAAAGAATTTAGGTCAGTGTTATCTCATAGGAGTGCCTATATATAGCTTTGAATCCTTCTGATGCAAAAACAGGTATGTGCATAGAGTAGGAGGGGCAAAAGCAGAGTTCCAGCTTGTCCTGCAAATTATCTCTGTCCATACCTGGGGAAGAAAAAGAATCCCTCAAAGGTACTCTTTCTCCCAGCTGCTTCCTAATCAGGCAAACCAGCTACAAATACTTTAATTATAATTAGTGTTCTGTTAATAAGATATTGCTTTCTCCAAATTGTTCAGAATATCCCTAGAAAAACCTAATAGACAAGCAGATTTTTATTTTTATTTAGTGTTTGCTATTAGTAAGCGGGGCTTCACATCCAATTGCTCTATCTTTCCTTTAAGTGACACTTGTAAGATTCATATTTAAACATTGTTTACACAAGACACAAACACATTGTAATGATAGCTCTTTATCTCAAAATGGTACCTTAAGACCTTCAACAGCTGGCAGTGAAGTTTAAAGATACATCTAAACTGGAAAAAACATCAAAGATACTTGATAGTTGTAAGCAGTTATTATGAATGCTATAACCTCAGTTCAGGGCATATTGAGCCTTCTTTCTTTAGCTTCTGAAGAACTTTGAATTGCTCTGACTGGAACAGTTTCCTTCATGAGTGGCTATTTTAAACATAGCTCCAACTTTCGGTTGTTGTTTCCTTGATAGCAGTAGCTGCACCACAGAAATAAATTCAAGGGCTCCACAGTGACCCGTTCACAACGTGAGGAGATGAGCAGCTCATCACAAATATTACTCTTCCTCTGAACGACCTGCTTCTGCAGCAGAAGGCCGCTTCTAGTAGAGTCAACACATTTAATAGAAATAGACCTTCATACCAGCTCCTACCCACAGTGACCCTAGCTGCTTTGTATTAGAGGTTTGATCTTCTTAAGGGGACTTTTAGGACAATGTAAGAAGTACTGCTCCCACTGCTTTCACTTTCCAATGGTATTTTCAGCTATTTGGTGTCACAGAGCTGAAAGGAATTTGCCTTAGGTGCAAGTACAATCCGTTTGGTGCTGTGGCTGATGAGGTGATAGCACTTATACTCTCTCCTTGCTTGTTTTATCTACACTGATGTTGACTGGAGTTCTGGCCTCCTGCATTTTCATATTCTCAGTCAAGCTTCATGAGCTAACTGTATCCAAAATCCTAGAAGAGCAATTCATGCAAAAGATTTCTTATCTTCAGTCCATCTGGATTCAAAACTGGGTGAACAGAATGATAGATCTGCTCTTTGCTAATGATTGTGGACTTGCTCTGAGTGTGCATTGTTATTTTGAAGACAAAAATGCCCGAAGGCTTTCAACAACAGCAGATGGTCCTAGGGGCACTAGCCACTTGAGGGTGTTTGCAACAGGTAATTGTATGTTGAATAAGGCACAAGTATTTGCTGTTTTGCTTTAATTGCTCATGTCTTTTCTTTATCTACCTCCAAATCATGGCAGCAGGTCAAAAGAGGCACAAGTTCTCAGGGCTTTGGGTGAAGAGTGCTTTGCTACTTGAATGTTTCTTTCCTTTTGTTTCATCCTTTATTTTCTTCATCAAGACAGCTTGGGAAAGATTACCATTTCAGTCTTTTCTGATCTGCCCTTGGGAGTGTTCTGAACTCTCCTTTCCTCTTGATAGAATGGGAACTGTTGAAGTGGGGTAGTGTTTATAAACAAGACAAAAATGGAGGTTTTTCTCCCTCCATTTATGTCAGTGACTATGACCTAGAGGATTTATGTTTCCTGGGAATATAAAATAAGTCTATTAAATGGAAGTAAATTTTTTGATACCTAGGACTGTGCTTTTCAGGCTTAATTACATATATTTATTTGGCATATCTGTTACTGTGAGCACTAGGAGTCTACATAATTCTTTCACAGTCTGTCACCTCCGCGTGATCTGTGTGAGTTCTGTCAGGAATGTTGACCTTGAGCTGTCCTCATGCATCTGTGTCTGCCCAGGTCCAAGATGACCCTTTGCTGTCACATGAAGGGAAATAGAGTGATAAGGAAATCTATGATATTTTCATCCTATTTAAAAAATGTCCACAAGTAACAACAAGAATTTATTTATTCAATAAATAAATTATAAGCAATTTTTTTCCTAAGATGGAGCAAGGCAAACTGAGGCTAGGAAACTGCAAGGTGTTCCATGGCCATTTTTTGAACAACATTGCTTTTGGATTTCTTTCTAATTATTAAGGTGTTAGGAATAGCAAATCCCAAAGGTCTCTTTCCACAGCCATGGAAGCAATGCTTTCTCCCTTCCTTTCCGTCCCTACAGAATTACAATGAACTGATCATGGATCTATTAATATATTTGCATCTTGTTTGAATATGTTGAATACCGGTTTCACATTTACTGAGTAGTACAGTCACTGTAAATTCAACTATGTCAGAAACTAATGAACTAATACATCTATCCAGAAAACAAACCCACAAGTCCAAATTAACACTCCAACTGGTATCCTTGACAACTGGCTGAATATTTGGATGTTAAATTCAGCCCCTTTCTACCTGCTTGTGGTAGAAACCAGGAACACAGTTTCTTCTGCTTTATGGATTCCTATCCAGCACCAAATATGCTTCTCTGCTTCAGATAAAACCATGTCTGAGCATCCTGCCAGCTCATTAATGCTTAATGCAACCTTCATTGGACTGCAAAGTGAGATTTTTAAACACTCTCTGGAAATGACTTTATGAAAAATCTAGCCCAAAGTGTCAAAATGGTTAATATCTTTATAGTTAGAGCTCTCAGAGGAAGCTTATAGCTGAACATAAAACCTTATGTTTTCAGGTATCATGCTATAACAATAATATTAGGAGGAAAAAAGCATTTGCTGTATCCTTTCCATACATTTCTAGAATTTATAAAAAAAAACAGCCTACCATTTGGGTTATCCAGTAGAATGAGTGGAAGCTATGGGGGCTGTTTTCAATAGTGTGTCTGCACTACTTTAAAAATATCTAAGGAAGCTTCAGAACAGCTTGCTCAGGTAGTGGAATCCATCTACTACAGGCTCAAAACCAGGGGAGTTCAGATTCCTTCAGGAAATTGTTTGGCACAGTATGGCTGCAGTTCCATCATTCCAGGCCTCCAGAGAGCTCCCTAGGGAGAGGTGCCACACAGCAGGAGCCTGTGGCTCTGTAGCAGGGTTGTGTGGCTGTGGCTGAGTGCAGGAGGCACTGCACTGCCTCCTCCAGCACAGCTTTAGCAGGGCTAAAGCCTCAGATAACACACTCACACACAGCTCTGCTGCTTCAGGACCCAACCCAAATTTGTGTGAACAGTATCTGAGGCAGCCAGTCCTACAGGAGCAGAACCAGCTCTGTTTGTGACACAGCCAATGCACAGCCAGGCTGAGCAGGTATATCACTTGTGTGGGTGCTCTTGGAGGCAAGTCAAGGCTCACAAGCTATATTCAACTGTGCACTGTCAGCCCAGATTTACTTGGGGACTGGATGTTGCATTTTGTCCCCTTGTTTTTCTCTTTTTTTTAGCCCATTAGATTGTAATTTTAAATTAGTGAAAAAAATCAGACAGTATGGGTAAAGCAGCGCCTATTTATAGCCTGTGCTTGGAGGTCAAGCCTGTTTCACCTCTGTCTTGAAGAAGCTAGCCTTTCCCTGTGTCTTTCTTCAGCTCAGGTGTACCTAATGATGGACAATTGCATCTGGAGAGGAGGTTTCAGGCTGGCCACTAGGCATTCACTACACAGGCTACATTGGGGAAGTTGCCCACAGAAAACTTCTGAGGAAAGAATTTTCAGAGACACCAGAAGTATGTGAAGTATGTGTAGTTGTGTATTGAGAAGAAACTTCACCCTGTTAAGGTAATCTTTCTTAGTGTAATCATTACCACTTTACCTAGGGTGATTGCTTGTGCATATTCTGCTAAACATTAGGAAAAATTGTTTTCACTACGTCCTGGTTTCCTTTTCTGTTTTTCTTTTACTTTCCATCCTCCCTCACTGATCTGCTCTTTTTTCTTTTTTTTTTTTTTTAAATAGTTAAAATAGCTCATACAAAGTTTTGGAACTTGTAGTACTCCTTTTATGCAGCAACTTGATTTTAAAATGGGAAACTTGACTGGCCCAGCCTTCGAGGAGCTGGAAAATAGGGAGTTTTGCAGTGCAGCATACAAAAGAGATCCAGACAGGCTCGTAAAGAAAAACATCTAAACATTTATGTGATTACCAGGAACAGCGTATTCTCCTGCACCCATGTGCTTCTGGATGCATTCCAAGATATTAATAGCAGTAGTGGCAGGGCTGTACATTATATTGTTATTTCCTCCTCGGAGAGAACAGAATGTTAGACTGTGAGAATATGACATGGAAACTATGTGAGTTGGCTGCCCTCTTCTACTTTATTTACTCCTTCTTAGATCTTTCTAACTTTGGGGCTTTTGCAGTCACTGTAAAAGGGATTTGCTTTTTACCCCAGAAGATTACTGGAACTGCTACTCTGGATCAGATGATGGATATTAGCCCTGGTTTCTGTCTCTATCTGTTGGAAACAGAACAGACCTGAGTAGTCAATAATGTGTCAGACAAAGGCAAGATCTTAAATTTACTTCCCTCTTGGGTCACAACAGTGATCAATACATGTCAATAGGTAAAATATCTATATGTTTCATTATTTTTCATCTTATTTGTACAGAAATAAACATTACACTTTAGGATAAATGTCCTTTCATATTATCATCTGTCTCACTGAACTATTCAATGACATTTTGTCTTGCATAAGATTGATCTAGGACTAAGCTAAGGACGGGCCAAATACTGCAAAGACACACGCCTAAGAAGCCAGGCAGAAAATAGCAATTTAGTCTTTATTATTGTTAGACTGAGGGCTGTCCACTTCCTGAAAATCTTCCATTCTGTAACTAAATGGGAACCCAAGTGTCTTTTGAATTGCCTTAATCTGGAAGAAGTCTAGCTACATTTTCCAATATTAGGTTTTTAAATTTGTGGTTTTTCCAGCACCATAATGAGGATGTAACACTCCTGCAAGTTGCAACTTCCTCTTTTCTACACCTTCTTTGCTTTCCTGTGTTTTCCTACCTTTGCACCATGCTGGCTCTGGCACTAAAATAATCATCTGTATGGTGTCTTGAAAAGGCAGATCAGGGAATTGATCCAGTTTGAAAGTATCTGTTGTAAGGGCTCAAGGCAGTTCCTGGCTGCTTTTCACCACTCAGCCATACCAGTGTGCACTGGTTGGGTGCACAGGATGGAGGTGAAGAGGGTGAGGGAAGGGAGGAAGGCAGAACTGCATTTACCTCCAGCACTACTGCTTTATGCTGTTTAAAGTATTTTTGTAAGTATAGGCTTGGACATTGTCAAGATTGCATTTCTTGGCAAAATATTTTTTGAGAAGAAAGATTTTACCAATTCACTCCAAGTTTAGGAAAAAAAGTCCAGGTATCTCAAGACAGAGAAACATATGTATGTTCTCTGTGAATGGCAAGTACAAGCTTAGAGGATGTGTTAAAGCTAAAGTAAAATTACTTTAAACTAGAGGCATTGAGGAAGGGTTAAAGAACATTGACAAATTGTAGGGGTATGGTAACAGTTGATAAATTTCTACCCCAAACTAAAGGATTGCTTCTCTTGTTCTCCAGATAACAAGAGGAATCTGCAGATTAAGACAGTAGTACCTGTTAAATGTTGAAATAACATTGCATTTCAGGGGATATGCATTCAGTAATCCACATAGTACCTTTCAGTTTTCCATGCAATGTCATCTGTTACAACACAGTAACACTTTGAGGGGCAGATGCTGTCTCACCACAAATTAGCAGTGAGGTGGCAGGAAAGATGCAAACTTTTGATTTTCATTTCTCTCTGATGTAGAAAGGGAGCAATCAGTGGCTCCTATTCTCTGAAGACTGTGTGGCTTGTTCGCCATGGGACAGATGGTACAAGATAAGTCTTCCCACACCGTTTAACAGAAGTTGTTTCCCATGGACAGATTTTGCTGTGGATAGAATCAAATTGTATAGCTCACTGGCAGAACATGTAAGGCACTAAATTTCATGCAGTTGTGTTTACACATCTTACTGGAGGCAGTGTTTGGCATAACCTAACTCCTCACCCTGTGACCTGTCATCACCATTCTAGATCTAAAAGCCTAGAAAAAATTGCCTATGTTATTCTAACTGGCTCTAAAATACTTATATATTTTGATTTAGAAACTGAAGATGCTCGTTTTTTGTTCATAGCAGAAAGTACTACGAATGCAAACCTTTGCTTTCTGAAAGCAGTCAATATTTTCTTATTACTATTTCATTTTCTGTTGAAGTGAAATCACCTTTAGAGTCCTACTCATTATTTATGTGGGAAAACAGTGTTTCTGTGTTCCTTTTAAAATTTTTCTGTTATAAGCACATTACTTGTCTTCTTGAATGAAAAAATGCTACAAGGCAATTGCATCTGAACTCTCCGATGCAGTTTCTCTTTGGGATCTTGCTTCAGGTCTCTTTGCAAAAGCTGGTCCAAGACTGGAAGTTGAGTTCTGCAGTGCTGCTGAAGCGATTCAGATGCCTGGTACTACAGGGCAGTTTTGAAAATAGCAACTGTTGTGCAGGCTTAACACCGTATGAGGTCTGTCTCAGAGTTTCAGGAACTATAGAGCTGATGTGCAGGCCCTTGCCAATGCAGCAGATAAAGGACTCCCTGGCTCTGATGCTTTCCAAAACTTGCTGATGAAGGTGCCCATTGAGAAGATCAACCTCAAAACCCACACTTCTTTGGAAGATATTAAAGGAACTTAATTACCTCATAAACCAAACATCCAGTCATCAAGATTTGTGAAATGATGATACAAGATTTAGTCTTGTACATGGCATTGTACAATAAGGCTTATGGCCTTTTTACTCTCTGACACTGCTCACAGTATCTGACAGCAAGGAAAATAAGATTACATTTATGGAAGACTGTAAAGCCACTAAATGACATCTATGTATTTTCAGTTTTTTTGTTTTGGAGGCTCTTTATTTTTGAGTCAAGTAATGTACTCAAAATGCATTTTTAATATCTAATTGCCATGGTTCCTTCCAAGATTTTGCTGTAGCACCTTCCAGCAAATAAAAAGTGTCACCCTTGCACAATGACCTCATCAGAAAGTTACTTTTTGAATAGCAGCTGCAGCCAGTGTTAGTCTGGAGAATTGTTGAGGAAATAAAACTAACTTTCCTGGATTTAGGAAATTTAGGTCACTTTAGTAATTTAAGATTATATTAAATATTCTAACAGTGTGCAGACCCCAGCATTCAGAAGCTGTCACAGGAGAATCAGAGGAATTGGGGTTTGCATAACAACAGGAGGGGATATCCTTGCTATGTTTCCTCTTGTTCTCTTGTTTCCAGTCCTCCCTGTGGCTGGAATGTAAATTCTAAACCACTGAACACGGCAGAAAGCAAGCCCTCAGAAGGCAGCTGTCAGATGGGCAGCAAGTGGTCAAGACAGCAGGAGAACACCAATGCATTTTCTGCCTTAACACTCAATACAGCTCTTTAGATATTTCAGAGCACGCACAATCTGTACAGGAGACCGTGGCTCACCTGTCCAGACACTTGAAGAATGAGCATGCAATCTTGTATCTGCACATCACTCTGCTTTCCTGAAGACTCTGGTTTTAAGTACTTAAAGATCTGTTTAGTCAAGAGAAACCTCAGCCTACAAGGTGTTTATTTTTTTTGCATGCAAAACTCAATGTTCATTAAAGACTCTTCTGTCTTTAATGGTTTTGTGGCCAAAGTGACCTTCATCCTTAGAGTTCATGCATATTAATTCACCACATAACCTTGTTTGACCCTAGATGGTCTTTTTGAGAGAAAGGGGATACTGCCTGCCCAGTAACCATTCTGTTGTTCTGCAGAATTCATTGTGTTTATAAAGTAAGAAAAATTATTTTGTGTGCGATTACTTTCTAAAAAGATTTTAGAACCAGCTAAATGGAAAGAAGCCAAAAAAATATGAAGCAAATAATATTCAAAAAGCCTGGGACATGCTAGAAAACCAGCAATTAAACAGGAACAATAACACAAAGATCAATAGGAAAAAGGACATATACTGAATCCAATTAACTTTGAATTGATTATGGAGAGAAAAACAACCAAATTTTAATTGTCTCTCTAATATTTGAACCAGAGAACAGTGCACTTATTTAAACATTCTCATAATCAGTTTCCTTTATACTGTGTTTTTTCCTCTGAGAATGCACTTTACATCACATTTGTCATTTATGTCAGAACAAAATAAAAATAAAAACAAGAAGCTGGTATAATCAGTTTCAGTTTTGAGAACTAAAGTAACAAAAGCACAATCAAAGGACTGAAAGGATGATTAGTAACAATGAATACAAAAAAATAGCAGCTCAAAGCCTCTTTCAGATTTAGCAATATGTCAGAGCAGGGCTAAGGAAGTGGAGAAAATGAGAAAAACATTTATTCTCAACAGACTGGGGGATAAATTAAGACCACAGCTAAGGGCCTGACCAACATTTCAGTTAAAATTCTTGAGGTTAGAGACTAACACCGAGTATAAAGAGGCATTTTTATTTTTTCACCTGCTATTTTGCTACTGAACATTTCCAGGTGATCAAATTGCTCTGACTGCTGTAAAACTTTTACGTCGAGAAAAAGGTCCATATACAAACCTGCATCAGACAAGTGGGTAAAAAAGTTACAATAAGGCAGTGCCCAGGCCTTTTAGGATTTTACATTTTGTAAACAAGATAATTAAAAACAACTAATGACAGACAACAGTTGACTAGTGTAATGAAAACATCTGTTCTAACTTTGACTTCTTATGTTACTAGTCTTGAAGATTCATCGACTTTCTAGTCAAAATGATGTTCAGTATTAAAATTAAATATCAGAAAATGAGTAAATTTAGGATGCAGTAGTACAAATCTCAGGGATATTTAGCAGAGAGGTCTCGGAGAATGCTGCTCTTTTATTTCTTATCAGCTGTGAAGTATCTATTCACAAATTATTTCAATTAATTTACTGGGCTGAGGTTATTCTCTTCTCACATCTAAAAGCTGAAAGTTGAGTATAATCTAACAGAATCAATTTGATTCTGTTGTGAACAGAAAACACTGGATGCCCAATGTGTGTATCCAAGAAGGTAAAATAAATTATCCTTTAAACGTGCTTGCTTCTCAGCCAGTGTAAAAAGCTCAAAGTGTTCATCTCTGTGTTAGACAGTTAAACTTAAGTAAGAGGAATCACAGCTTGACATCCAAATCTACAAAGGCATCTGTTGGTGTCAGTGGTATTTCATTCAGAGATCTGGCTTCAAAATGCTACAGTTCATAAGCTCAGTAGCTTTGGACACGTGATAAAACATGCAAATCCATGAGCATTTCTTGCAAGACACATTCCTGAAATATCTCCTCTAGCAGGAGATTTTTTTCTCCATCCTCTCACTCAAATAAGGCTTCACCACAATAACATATGCATATAAAGGCAAAAATAAGCAATGAACCTGTGTAGTCACAAGGGAAAGAATGAGGAAATCACCTTCATTATTAAAAGAAAATAATTATTTTGGGCACCAGAAAGACATTCTTACTTGTTAGAAGGCAGGAACTATAGAAAAGGAAGCTGGAGTTGTAGCAGTATATAATATACTGGGGGTGTGTAACAGCAGGTCCTGCTGTGCTCTGCCCTGGTGTAGCCTTACCCTGAATATTGTGGGCTCAGGTCACTTGGTTTGTTCAGCCTGCAAGAGACAGAGGGGAGACCTCATTGTGGTCTCCAATATCCTCATGAGGAAAGTGGAGGACAGGTACCAATCTCTTCACTCTCATGACCAGTGACAGGACTTGAGGAAATGGCATGAAGTGGAGTTAGGTGAGGTTTAGGTAGGATTTTAGCAAAAGGTTTTTCACCTAGAGAGTGGTTGGGCACTGGAACTGGGGAAATGGTCGTAGCACCAAGCCTGGCAGAGTTCAAGAAGTTCTTGGAAAATGCTTTCAGGCACATGATGTTGTCCTGTGAAGAGCCAGGAGTTGACTTGGATGATCTTTGTAGGTTACTTCCAATGAGGCATATTCTGTGATTCTATTATTCCATGATTCTTTGACCTGTCAGTGAAGACCTGCAGAAAGTAGATCTTATTGGCACTGACTCAGTACATGAAAAGATGATTCGACTTGCTGACCTCCAACATCCTATTTTTTACAACATTCTGAAAGGTCTTCTTTGCATTTGAAAGAACTCTGAGCTTACATAGGACACATATGACAAAGTCCAGCCATATTTTATGATTCTTTGTCAGTGCTGCAGAATAGAGATTGTCTTATTTCCATCTGCAAAGACTTGAGCAGGGCTGTGCATGAACTGAGGTGTTACTCAATGTATTTGGAAAACTTTAAACTGAAATATTGAAATGGAATTTAGCAAAATTTGAACAGATGAGCAGGATCACAGCTTTAGCCTTGGGTGTCTGTGTGTTCTGTGCAAGTCCCAGTTTTGGTAAGTCCCTTTGGCTCTGCCGAAATTGTGGGATGTGAAAGTGCCTGCCAGTTTTTGCATCCCTGAAACTGAATCTAGTCACATACCATCTGCCTTTCCTCCTCAGGCTGTGGTCTTCAGCCAAAGCATATTAAGACATACAAGAAGAGAGTGACAGCAAGTTTCAACAAATGCCCTAAATGAATGGGGGTTTCAGGACCGGGTGAAGCAGGGTACCATCAAGGACATGCAGTGTAGAATAAGTGATCCCTCAGGCCATATGAGTAGAGACAATATATTCATTGTTCCTGTGCAAGCCAGTAGTGCATATTGAAAGTGGAATATTCTGCCCTTCAGTATAGACATCATCTCTCTGGATCTGGCACAGGCAGCTGCCCCAAATTAAATATGCAAGTAAGTGAAGCTTCTGAGGAGAATAAATGTTTTCTAATCAATTTCTACTTGATAGAAAGATGTTATGGATAAGTAGGTGGTAAGCTTTTCTGCCAGTGAATTAATATCTCTATGTCATGACCATCAATTGTTGTCAGAAATGTGCACAAAATGATCTGGAAGACTTTTTATAAATTGACAGTGACTGGTCATGCTGAAAGCAGGTGTATCCATTTGAATCTATTCTGACCTTTGGTTCATGGCATATGCTCATGTCATGTCACATTACCTCATCATATCACAAAAGCTAAATGTCATATAGCGTTGCATCTTAACCTAAGACAGCTCATCAGCCCCACTGGTGTCAGATTATGTACAGTGTAACAAAAGCACAGTAAATATTATTTTAGCAGTTATAAGTCATATAAGAAGTTGAAATCAATATTCATGTAAATGGAAAGATGCAGCATCATTTCTTTGGAGAATCTTTGGGGCTTATTTACTGTCATTCCCATAAATCATTTTGCTGTGTGTTAACAAATCTTTTGAACAATGATTCTCAGTACTCAGCACCACAATCCCTTGGAAATCTGCTGCTTAGGACTTCCTGAATTATTACCACATTTAAGGTGAAAGTTGCACCTGAGGGCAACTGGCTAATAAACCTGTCCTTATTTTCTGCTTGTGGGATTGCCCTTCTTATCATGCTCCTACTTTTGTCAGCCTATGACTCAAAGCCTAGTAACTTAATCAAGCTTGTGTTTATAAGGTTTCTGTTATCTGAGTAGGAAACTGAAGCAATCCCTTGTGACTTAGGGGACCGGCCACATGCTTCCAAAAATTACTTACTGTGGAGCTTGACTGCCAGGACATAATTTGTTTAGGTGAATGGCTGACAAAAAACTGAGAGTGATACACAGGTTTGGATAAATTATCATCAGCCTATGGGAAGCTCATAAACTGGGAAGGAAGTCAGGCAAAGGATATATTCATGTTACAAATTGGTTAAGTAATGTCTCCAGGTCTACGTAGCCCATGAAATGCTAGTGTGTTGTCAGGTTGCACGTGGTCAAACCAGTAAAGGTTTAATGCTTTAAGGACAGGCAGTTGCATGCAGCTGCAAAATGACACCTGGTGGCCTTTTGGGAGAGTGGCTCTCATGCTTTCTTGAGACAAGGGCACAGCTTTGGGCAGGTGCAGTTACTTGCAAAAGACCTTTGCTTATGGGGACTGATAAGTTGTGAAGATCTGGACATAGCAAGTTTCAAAGTAAATGCTTGTGATAATTCACCTAGATACATGTGAGTACAGGCAAATGCCATTATAATGACCATGATTTTGTCAGGCTGCATGACGCAGCATTCCTTTCTCTTCTTCTCCTCCCACTCCATGCTGGGTATGTAAGGAAGGAGGTAAGGGACATGCAGGATTGTGCCCTTCCTGCCAGGCTGCATGCTACGACATTCACTTTTCTTGTTCCTTCTATGCTCATGCCTTGCTTGCTGTCTCACTCATAGAATCATAGACTCATCAAGGTTGGAAAAGACTCCAAGACCATTGAGTCCAGCCTTTGACCAAACACAATCTTGTACACTAAACTATAGCACTAAGTGCCATGTGCAGCTGTTTCTTGAGCACTCCCAGGGATGATGACTCTGCCCCTTCCCTGGGCAGCCTATTGCTAGGTCTGACCACCTTGTGATAGGGTGATAGGGGCTTTGGAAACAGTGAGGGGCATTAGACTTGCACACAGCTTACCTGTTTCAAAATTCTGGATCCCATGTAGCAATTGTCAGCATAGCACCAAAGAGAAATAGGAAATGAGAGATGGGATTCAACAAGGGAATGAGGATTTATGAAGTAGCAACCTTAAGAACCAGCTCTCTTACATGTGGGAAATGCTGAGCATCTGTAGGCTCCTCAGTAGCCCAAGAAACAAAAAGTATTTGTCAGTTTCCAAAGACTCCTTGGAGATACTCAATTTCTTTCAAGACTACAGTTGCCCCATCACTCTCCCTCCTTTTGCTTTCTTGCTTCTCCTTCAGTTGAAATGTCTGATGGTTACAAACTAAATCATTAACTGAGTCAGACATTTTAATAGGCTAAGTAATTATAACCCATGGTTGTAATAAATTATATGGGGGGGGGGTGTTTCAATTAAGAAATATTTTTCCACCCCTGTGTTGCATATGACCTTCAATGTATAGGCCATATTTCTCACTCATTCTGCCACCCTGGGGGAACTGCTTCCCTTTATATATATTAAAAAAAATTGTTAATGGTGCACTTGTAATCACATGGCTGCATTTGAACAAATCTTATTGCAGACTTTCCCTGGATGGTTTAATTATTTTGGTTTTTGAAGAATTACACTCAGTTTTAATTCTGTGTTTCTGACTGTAGCTGCTGGTTCATTTGAGCATCCATTCTCCAAACCAAGTACACAAAGAAATGTGATGAAAATTCAAACAAACAGCTTAATGAACAACTGTAAATGGAACCTCTCAAACAACAACTATATGTACTTTTATGCAGAACAGCAGATCATAATTCTGAGCTATCCCTTCAAAGTGGGAAGAAAACACATCATCAGTTATTTTCATTATTCAAATGAATTTAACATTTTCTTTTTTGTTACAGGTATTTAAAGAAAACAAAAATTGAAAAGGAGCTTCTTCCCTGATATCCTCCCATTAAAGGTCTGGGTCAAAGACTGACATCTGCTACCTTCCTGTGAATCTAGAGATGATACCTGGATTCCAGCAGAGAAGTTCAGAATCTGTACCAACTTCAATGACAGCTAATTTGGCCTTCTAAATATGTAATTTTTCTTAGTCAAAAAATAAATCTATTAGTCCCTCACAGCAGTCAGTGATTGTGGCATTTTAACAGCAACAGCCAGCATGATTGAGTGTTTTCAGTACTTACTGACAGATGGTCATTGTGTTACAAAACAGCCTCCAATAAATAATGACCATATCCACACGAGAGGTGGAAAATAGCTCTCTATTGTCAATCCTTTTTCGCTGCACATAATGAGGCAGAAATATTTCTTCAATTCCATTTTATTCTGATACTGAAAGTCAAAAACTTCAATTTAAATGAAAAGCTATAAGAATTTGAAAGCATAAATGTTTCAAGTTGTTTTTATTTGTTTGCTTGACCATTTCTTTGCATCTAGTAAACTTTTTGGTTAATTTTATTAAATTTTTATTTCATAGTATACAATTCCCTTCAGGTGCCAGTGAAGCTTCTTATGAAGAATCACAGTAAGCTCAAAGTGAAGATACTGTTTCATAGTTGCAAGGTGACAGTCTTGAAACTTATTCCACATAACCTGATGAGCTCCATGTGACTGGGAAAGAGGTTTCATTCTAATCACAATGATTCAGAACATAATGTGTACTAACAGTTTATGTCAATCACAGAGCTGTGAATTTACTACCATTGCTAATGATGCTACAGAAATTATGACTCTTATACTGTAAAAGAATCTGAAGCATCAGTTGTGTCCAATATGTACCTCAAACATATTAGTCATGTTGTACACTAGGAACAGAACAGTAGAAGCATGACTATTTCTGACTGGGCTGGAGGTGAGAGTCAAATGAGGGGTGAAAGTTGTCTTTCATCAGATTGTTGATGAACAAAAGGAGTATTTTTCACAAGTACCAAACTGACTTACTGGATGCATGCAGACTTAAATTTTTGAGAATAAATTGTTGATCAGTAGTTATCCTGATTTGCACTGCAAAACGTCTCAACGATCCAACTGAGCTGAAGTAGAATGATGAAGCACAACTAGAAAAATCATTGCTCAGCTATTTGTTTACATGTTGCCTGTTCAGGAGTTCTAAAACTATCTAAACTGTTTTTTGTCTTGAAAAGAGCAGTAAAGCTAAACATGTAGAATGAACTTATCTATGAAGCAAGAGGGATTCCTGTTAGCTCTCAGAACCAAGCTGTCCTTCAGCAGTAATTTTTAGCCACGTCTTGTACAATCTACAGCAAAACCACTCATGACTTCCAAATCTTTATCTGTGTGGGACCTGATTGCTCACCTTTTCACATTTGCACTTGACTAAATGTTTGAGGTTTTAAACTGGATTATTTTACTGACTCTTACTTTGTAGTCAGGGTAAAAAGTAAAACTTCCACAAGCATCTTGGGTACAAAAGTTTTCAGGGCACACTTTACATAAAATTCACTACTATGGATGTCAGTGATAAGATTGAAACCAGAAACTTCTATGTGTCTGAATGACCCTGTCCAAGTGCAAGTGTTCTTGTGTCATAACCTGTGGGTTTTATATCCTTATGTTTTAATTAGGGATTGTCTGAACTAGGTTCTGCAATTAGAAACAAGGAGCTTTGCTTTTATTAGAAGCCATAATGAGTTCTCAGAGATAGTCCCTTGACCCCAACAAAATGTGGGAAAGATTTTCGATGGTGGTTCCCACTTGTTTCTGATAATGAGGTAGCTCCTTCAAGACCTACTAATCTCAGTGAAGATGAGAAACATTCTCATATCTATCAAGTAACCATTTATAAATCAGAAGAACATATATGAAAACAGGAGCATGTCTTGTCTTCTACATATAGGACAATATTAAATGCTTAAATTAAGTGAGCACTTTTGCCACAACTTGTTGGCAGTTTGAAATCCTGTGGGGAAATCAGTTCACTGCTTCATCACCTGTTAGAGAGCTATCAGAGCTCACCCATAGCCAGCAATTTCATTAACCTTGAAAGCTGAATGATTACCTTATCATACTGGAAAGGTGGTAGAATCATACAATGGTTTGGTGTGGAAGATCATTTCATTCCAACCCCTCTGTCATGGGTTGGGACACCTTCCACTAGACAAGGGAGCACAAATACTCTATCAAACCTGGCCTTGAATACTTCCAGGGATGGGGCATCCACAATATCTCTGGGAAAACTGTTCCAGTGTCTCAACAACCCTCACAGTAGATATATTCCTGATATCTAGTTTAAACCTATCCCTCTATCAGTTTAAAGCCATTACCCATTGTACTGTCATTACAGCCTTTGTAAAAGTCCTTCTTCAGTTCTCTTGTAGCTCCCTTTAGGTACCAGAAGGTGCCATAAGGTCACTCTCGAGCTTTCTCATCTCCAGGCTGAACAACCCCACCTCCCTCAGCCTGTTGGCATGGGAGAGGAGCTCCAGCCATCTGGCCATATTCCTCTGGACTCACTCCCACAGCTCCATGTCCTTTCTGTGCTGGGGACCCCAGAGCTGGATGCAGCACTGCAGGTGGAGACTCACAAGAGCAGAGCAGAGGGGGAGGAGCACTTCCATGGATCTGCTGCCCACGCTGCTTTGGATGCAGCCCAGAACAGGGTTGGCTTTCTGGGCTGTGAGTGCACATTACCAGGTCACGTTGAGCTTGTTGTCAACCAACATCCCCAAGTCCTTCCTCTCAGGGCTGCTCTGAATCTTTTCTTCATGTGCCTTCATGTCAAGGCTGCAACAAAGCAAAATGTATCTTGTAATAGCAGTATCTGGATAAAAAGGTGACTCCTGGCTCTTTGAAACCAGCAGTTTCAAGACCCTTTTGCTTAGGTCTTTTGCCAGCCTAAAAAATTCTATGCTTCTAAGATTCTTTGTCATAATTTAAGTCATTGCTTGTAACTTAAATGTGTGAAGAAATGTATGAAAAAAAATGGCAACCAGGAGAGCAATAAAATCACTTGCTCCTAATTTCCAACTGTCATGGTCTTGTGAAACTACTTTTTTGTCCAGTGGTCCCTTTGATATGTTCCCTGATTGTACCCAAACAGAGCTAAATCTTGCTTATCTTACAGAATTCTCACCCACCTATTATTGCTATGTATGAAAAGCAGAGGGAGACATAGAAAGTATTATTTTTCCAAATAACAGGATTTAAAGCTACCATGGACTGTACTGGGAAAGGAAAACATTTATAACATGTGAAGACATAAAATGGGATAGAATTTGCAGAGCTTTTGCCAAGTTTAACTTGGGAATCCCAGTGTTCCTATGAGGGCTTTATTTGTAGTAACACCTAAGGAGAACATGCGTAGTTTACAGACAGCAAAAGAGACACATGCACACACACATTCAAAGTATTTCTCCATGCAATACCACACTTATGACAATAAAGTTTGCTTCATGCCAAGTGCTGTGTGCCATAGATCGCTGTCTCAGCACGGTACACACAAACTCCACCAGACTATACTTGCTTCCTAGACATGGTCCTCCAAAATTGATTTTTTCTCTTTCTAGAGAGCTTTGAAACCCTGTCATGCCTCAGACTGTGGGGATGCTTTTCTCCACTGAGAGCTAAATTAGCATCTCTTAGATTCCCACATTGTGGGAGAACCTTTGGCAATTTTTCATTGTCATTTTGAATTCCAGCCTAGCATTCTTATAAGCACATTTGAGCTTGGTGCTGCCCTTAGTTTTATACAAGTTCTTCTATTTAAATAACAAACATTTGGAAAATAAGTAGGTGTCTTAAGAAGAGATCCAATGTGGAATCTCTCCTTCCTGGCCAGTTTGCCAATGATTACTTCCTTGGAACTTATTTTCAGCCATCTCTTTATCTGCTTTATTGTGAACCAAGGTTGCTATCTATGAAAGCAGCCTACAATCTAACTGGTGAGATATGATTCAGGTAGGTGGTCTTCATGTTAATAACTAATTGGCTGGACCACCAGGTTCAGTGTATTACAACAACATAAAGTCCAGCTGTCAGCCACATAGTAGCTTACCTTAAGGGTCAACACTAAGGAAAATTGTATCTTTATTAATGAGCTGTACAATCAATACACCTGTGCATAATACACAGAAAATTCTGTGCATGCAACAAGATGAAGAGGAGTCAATGTTTCAGTAAATCTCTGGAGGACAGGGCTGATGTGTCAGGGGATGCTGGCTGCCTGAAGGAATGGGCTGGCAGAACGTTAACCTTGTTCAAAACAAATTAAAAGTCCGGATTCCCAGTGGAAAACCGCTGTGTAACAGAACAGGTTGGGAGCTGATAGGACAGGAAGCAGCTTTACCCATGGGAGAAAGTAGTTTCAACAGCCTGCCTTTGCATAAAGGAATCAAACCTTATCAGGCTCCCCAAGTCCCTGAAAGGAAGTTGTGGTGAGATGTGGGCTGGTCTCTTCTCACAAGTAACAAATGATAGGGTAAGAGGAAATGGCCTCAGGTTGTGCCTGGGAGGTTTAGACTGGAGGTATTTAAAAGTCTTGTAGATGTGACATTTAGGGACATGGTTTAGTGATGGACTTGGCATTGTTTGCTTTACTATCAGATTTGATCTTAGATGTCTTTTCTGAAGAATTAAATTTCTAAAGAAATCTATTATTCTCTTTTTCTCCCCTGAGTACAGTGCCTCTTTCATGATAATAAATTTGGAGTAAATACTCTGTGGGCCACAAAAATCAGCTAGGGTCAAATCCTGAAACTTAACTGAAGATCTTTGTCAAATCATGGACTTAAACTAGACTCACATTCCCCAGCTGCAAATCAGCCTGTCAGTAGAACAAATAAGCTACAGAGTGTTATGTCTAGTCCAGAAAAGCAAGCACACTTACACAAGGTACTTGATAGAAATAATCTATCATTTGATCAACTAAATATAATGTCTTTCCCACCTCAGAGAAGCTGAGGCTTGGGTGTTTGCCTCCCCCAGGAGACAAAAGATGCACTCTTTCCAGGCTGCATGATGTCTGACTTTGGTAATTACTCATGCCTGGTGAGAACTCAGGGATTCTCACATACATAGGACAGAAGCTTAAGGCAGAAGGAAGTCTTTAAACTTTGAGAGCTTCTTTTGGGACATTTTCTTGATCTTAGATGATATGGCATCTACCATCTTACTTAGGATAATTCTAAAGCCCAAGGAGCCCCAGTGTCAACATGAACATAGAAAATATATTTCAAATGCACGTATTTCCATATTGCCTTTTTAAACTTTTTCCCTTTTCTAACTGCTAAATTCATATTACAGACATGGCAGCTATATTAGTAAAAGCTAGATGTGAATAAATACTTTCAGTAATCATGTGACTAAAACATAAATTTAGATGACTAGAGTAATTTCTATTCAAGATGTTAACTGCATTGAGTGATTATGACTAGTTTCATTAGGCAAGAATTTAGACAAAATCTATATTCAGGCTATTGGTCAGAACCATGAAGAAGGTCATGATTTCTGGAAATTTCCAAAGCATTTACCCAAACTTACCCATCTACTGATGAATGTTTTCGTATCTTTGTCCTGTCAGATTAGGCAACTCTTTGCCTACCTATCTGATTTGTAAGGCTCTGACCATTCTTTTAGGGAGGGTTTGCACTAAAATCAGCTAGAGATGGTTTTAATTCAAACAAACCACAAGGATCCTTCCCAAAAGGATACATAATCAGATCCCTTAGTTTTTGAAATAATTTCCTGATCACCAAGTTGTACTATGTTGGGAGACGAGACAGAGGAGCTATATTTGCATAAAAATTAATTTAACAGCTGTAGCCTTTTTATTGCCACATCTTTCTAGCCTAGTGGTTTGGTTACATTTGAACAGTGAAAAAGTTGTATTCCAATACTCATTTTTGGAAACATGTAAGTAATTTATATTAAGCTTTAATTAGAAAGAGTCTGCAACATATTTCTCTTCTTTCTCTGAGTATACGACAGATTCTTTTCTTTCTATATTCTAATGAGTATCAGGAGACAGGTGACTACATATGCAGGTAGACTGAGAAGGGGCTAGAGCCCAAATAAAACACAGTGAGGACACAAGCATTAGCTAATAACTATCACATGGACATTGCTATGACAGCAGTATATCTGTGCTTGTCAAATTTTCCCTGCTTCAAAAGACCTCAGTAACTCTCCTGCATCTCCAAACAAATATGCATCAATGTATCCTTTTCAGAGAAGAGTGGATTTAGGAAAATATATGTTTGTGAAGAGTTGGAATTGTTTGTAAATTCAGACTGCATCCAATACATAATTTCATCTAGAAAGGGTGAAAAACACATTGAAATATTGAAATACTCTATTTCAGTATTTTAAAGGATTTTTTAAAAAATATAATCATAAAGGTTATACTATAATTTAATTTAACAACATTTTCTTTTTTATCATAAAAGTCTGATTGAAAATTAAGCTAAGCGGACAGGAAATAGGAAAGTGCTAAGAGGGGACTTTATTCACATATATGAGAATGAAACCAAGCTAATTAAGGCTGAAATTAATATGTCTAATTCAAGATGAGGTTGTTTTGCTTAGTGTAATAAATCAAAAATCCTCTAAAAGTTGAATCGTGACTTGACAGTAGTTTTGCCTATGACACTTCACAGCAAAATGTATGATTTGACTAGATCCAGCATACATTCATGGGTTGCTGGAAAGGCCAAACCACAGCGGGGAGGACAGACAGTCTTCACTAATGATCTAATTCTCACAGCCAAAGTATAAGCCAGCACTGGGATTTATTTATTTCTTCTCAAAAAAGAAAGTCCTGAGTATACAGAGAACAGCAGAACTGGAAGAAAAGCATTTTCTTCTATTTTGTTCAGCTATTGTCAAATAGTTTTGCTCAGGTGGTGTTTTCTTTTTAAAAATTTTATATTTAAAACACAAAGCCATTAAATGTTTAATACCATTCTGGAAAACTGATTTGTACAGAGTTTAGTTACATTTATTATTTAACAAGTGAAGGCAAAACTTACTTAAAGTTCCTCAGAGCATTTCAGATATTAGCAGGCTTTATAGAGATAACAGGATTACTAGGGATGCCAATAATATACAGCAGGATTAAAAGCTACAATTAATATGGCTATTACTATCACTTTAGAACTCTGCTACAATCTATTATGCTTTCTTAGCAAGTAAATGAAATTCTTTGTCCCACACACAAAGGATCTGCAGTATAATAAAGTTATTAATGAAAGTAATTAAACCCTTTAGAATAAAAAAGGATCACTGGCAAAAAAAAAAAAAGGTAAATGCAATTCACTTACTCAACAATCATACTATTGTTTTGTAAACAAATGTTTAAAAGGCTTATCACTTCATGCTGTACACAGATCTTTTGGAAAATACCGGTGCATGTATTTCTCTGAATGTCTAAGTCAGTTTTTAAAAACAAAGTTTTGCTTCAAAACTGCAACAGGAATGTAACTACAGCAATGAAAAAACACCAAGTGCTATTTCAGGAGTTACAAGTAAGGTATACAAGCTTTATAAAATTTCTTCTGCCAATAGATGTTGTTTTTCTTTTACTGTGGCTTAATATGGTTTTATAATTCCCTTGGCTTTAAGACCCAGTGACTTTTTAAAGTGTAAAATGTATCTGATTCCTCTTACCTTATGCTGAAGGACAGATTGATTTGTTAGGCATTTAATTTTTTTCATATATTAAAAATTAAGCAATAAGGCACAACGTGGAGGAGTGATTATCTGATGATAATCCCAGCATCCTGAAATTGCTTTATTGCAAATATAAATATATTTTAGATTTTTCACTGGTTAGTAAGGACATTAGCATGCCAATAGAGTTTAATCTTCCCCTTCAGAATATTAAATTCATAAGGCTTTTTTTATTTCTAAGGTATTTTTTAATGCTCAAGACAGGACTTCATACACTCAAGAAATACTGTAATTGGCTGGTGCACACTCCACTGAGGAGATTAATTTACAAGCACTGTACAGCTCTGCTAAAACTACTTCTCAACATTTCAAAATGTCAATAGTATATTTTCCCAGCCCTGTAAACACATTTTGATACACAATATAAACTTTAATGGTAGTTTTAAGACACCTCTGGGGGTATGGTTATTTAAGCAATAAGACACAGTGGGGTGTGAATTATGGTATAATAATTCCCTACCAACTGCATTGTTAGGCACGAGGCCAAAGGCCAAGAGACCAATGAACACACTATGTGTGAATTATGACATCATAAGTCACACTCTAGAATGTCTTACTGCCATTAAAGAAATATTTAAAACATGTTTTAAAGCAAGTACTTTATTCCTGTAGTACTGTACTTTAATGGAATATCATGAAAAATCTTTCCAAGTAAAAAGTTAGCCATTATGTAACCTGGAATTAAAAACAAAATTAAAACAAAAAGTCTTCGATGTTTGTGGTATTGGGCTGTGGTGACATGCCTTAACGAACAGCCCCAGAAAAATATATGTCTTACCAAATTCGAAAAAATAGCACAAAGGCCTTCTGCACAGGGCATTATAATCTGCTTTGCTTATTATCTGTAGAATCAGATTGCCAGAATCAGGGGTGTACTGGCTTCTCCCGTGTAACTGTGTTGATGAAACTGCTAGAAAATCTACATACCCTTTTTTCCAAATTTGTTCATACTGCTATAATGGGGCACAATATCGACTTTGAACAAGTAGCAAAAAATTTTCCCTAAGACCTTGTTTGAGCTCCTGCAATTGAGCTCCTGAGGCTGCTCACAGTTCTAACACAACTTTTAGTAAGGACTGCAAGTAGGATAATGTATATTTATACTTTTTCCCATTTTAAACTCCATTTGACAAATGCACTTTCTCCCCTCTGGGTACTCCTGCATTCCAAGTGCAGCAATGACACCAGTATCATCTGGAGACACACAAGCTCAGCTTACAAATAGCTAAGTGACTGGGAGCAAGCTCACTGCAGCAGCAGGGATTTTGGCATGATCTAAACTGGCTTCTCAGTCAGTTTTTACAGCTTGTCTTAAACTTCCAGGCTGCTGTGGATTGATTGCTACCAGTGGCTGAGCCAGCTAAGTGAGCATTAGGGTTAGCAATATGATAGAGCTTATGAGAGGGCTGCTTGCCAGGCCCATTTAGGGAGTGCTAAGCCTCAGGGCATGTCTGCATGTCTCAGTGCACTGAGGTGCTCAGCACTGCTAGGCTGGCTGGGTGGATGTTGTTGTGGCTATGGATAGGGATGCTGTGCCACGTCGGCATAACAACCTACATCCTGGAAGCAAAATAGCTGCAAGGCCAGGTTAATTAGCTCTCCTGCATCCCCAGTTCTGGAGCTGTTTCATTTTGCACTCACAGAGGGATCTCTGTGTGTCCCTGGTTATCTGAGCAAAAAAACAGAAACCTCAGTTCTTCCGGGCACAGCCTCATTCTGACATAATTGTTGTAGCAGGTGAGAGTTGTTTTCTGCATAACCTCACTCACAGGGGTTACCTGACCCTCCTGGATAAAGTCATTATCTGTGTCTGTTTACATCAATCAAAGGTATGATTTGGAAGCTAGAGTTCCTCATTCTCCATGAAACAGAAATGGATAATCTTACATAGAGCTCGTCTGTGAAGCTAACAGTGGTAACAAGGTAAACTGCTGAGCTAACTTGATGTCTCCTCCCTTCCTTGTCCACTCAAAATGTCTGTTTTATTCTCCAGCAAGAGAAGGTGCTTAATTCTGCCTACAGCTTGATGATACTCATGGGAATAATTTGACTTTTGCTACTTCCCTGTATAAGCAAACAAACAAGCATGTGATTGCTTTTTACTATTCAGCCTGCTTTAAGCTTCTGTCAAATATGCTAGAAAAACCTACACCTCAATGGATTGTTTCCTTTTCCAACAACTTCTAACCAAGAGTGAGTGCACCATTTTAGACCTAGCTTATGTTTGAAAATTTTTGTTTTATATCCATTTGCAAAACTGGAAACACTTTTCCTGGATCTCAATAGGAATGGGACAAACAACCAAGAAAAGGGTTCCATACTGGCTCTACATACTCCAAGAACATAAAATAAGTAGCCCCAGAAAAGTACCCTTAAATATTTACAAATTAAACCTTTTAGTGGTAAAGCAGTATTTCAAAGACTGCTGGGAAATAACTAACACATTCCCAGCAGCATGTTCTTCATAAATTAACATTACTGCTCAGATCTCATGTACACTAACTAGAATGCTGCAATTTCTGACACCATTTCATTTCATGAAATTTGAGGTATAAATGCATCACTGTGCTACCATAATAAGGATATAATACTTTGATATACCCATCTCTGCAAAGCCTTCTGGCTTGTAACAGTAAATCACAGACCTATTTTCATACCTCATTACCATTATGTATCTTTTCACTGACACCTGACCTTATGCATAATCAGGTATGAACTTCAAACCACACTTACAATCTAAATGAATGCCTCATTATTTCACATAACCCAGAATGAAATAAGATTTGAGATGTAACTTCAAAATTCACAGTTCACACTTTAAGAAATGCAGGACCATCAAAAAGAAGTAATGATCTCTAATTCATGACTGTGAACAGCACCAAATCACTCCTGCACAAAGGAGTGTTGCAAGAATTTCAGGATGGGATTTTAGAAAGGATATTGCCAGTTCTGAAAAAAATGCAGTATTGACTGTTTGGTATGTTGTTAAAGATAATCTATGAAAGAAAAATGCAAGTACTGAATTTATTACCTGTATTTTGAAGAAAGAATGACAGCACCAATTGCATGAAGTTATAAAACACCAGAAATAAACATGTAAATAATCTCCATGGAACACAGACATCTACAAAGAAATATATATATATGTATACATGTAATATAATAAACCCATTCATTAAGGAACAAGAAACATATTTTTGTACTGTATAAAACAGCTGTACAGTGTGCACACAGACTTTCCTGATCTCTCCAAAACATCTGTCAGTCACTTCTCCTCATCATCATTTGCTTAACATAGTTTCTTCATTGTCCATGGGAGAATTTTAGGTGACTGTTTTGTACTTTTAAAGTAAGTACTTATAGTGCAGTTTGTCTCCATATACATATATACACATGCATACATATATATACTTGCTGGTGCACACATATATGTATACATGTATATATATGAAAAGAACAAACACACACATGTACACACACACACACACACGTGACAGATCTATACAGCTCCTCCATCCTGTGCTATCCGATTAGTGCTTGTAAAAAATCCCTGCACGTTTTGTGAAGGGAAGAAAACTCGCTGATTGTGCAGATTGAAGTCATTAGATGGTTCCATTCCTGACAGTCTGCAAACACACATCTGAATCATATGGTGGTATCCCATATGCCTGAAGAGAGTCTGTTGCAGGAGGTATCTTCTACCTTCTTCAGCAGTGTTGGCTTCTTACAAGGGGGTGGAGGCGGGGCTGTGATTCTTTGCTCAGTATTGTGCAAAATTTGCTGCCAGTCTTCTCTCTCTTCACACAGCTTTCTCCTCCAATCTAGAAGCTCTTGCAGAGCCACACTCTCATTCTCAGAAAGTCTAAGCTGATGAATAACCTGTAAGGAAAAGAAAATAATGACAATAACCATAATAATAGAGGTGGATAAAGAAAACAGATCAAATAATAATTTGAAGCAAACTTCTCCTCTGAAAAGGTTTTAAACTCTTTACACTGAAAATAAAGAACATTAGTGATTTAGCATTGCCTTATTGCAATCTCATGCCTGAAAGTCACTGTCTGAAGTCACAATGTCTGAAGTTGTATGAAGCAACTGCCAAAAATGAAACAAGTAAGAAAAACTCCTCTGTGTCATGTAAGGGTACATGAACACAATTCCCTAAAACACACACAGCAGACTGCCTACAGCTGCTACAGCAGTAGCAAAGTTTTTCCTCTAAATGTAAATACCCAAATTGCTATAACCAAGAAACCATAACCTTTGGTGCATATCAGAATCAGTACAGCAATTTGTCAGAGACAGGTGCTATCCTCAGCACTGGGGGCCAGTCCCTGCCTTCCTCCAGAGTATACATTAACAACTTTAACTGTAGTTTCAGTTGGCCTGAATCTATCTATAAATTCATTCTGAAGTAGCCACAGTTCTGTACTGGATTCATAATCCACCTGGAGGAAACTGCTCCCTTCCATTTAACTCATCTATTGCAGTGACAATTAATTTTGGTCAAGTCAGTTTGAAGCCGTTATAGCAGCACAAATCCATGAAGCAATGAAGTCCCTCTCACCATCCTTTAAGACTTACTCAACACCCATGCAGTACAGCAGTACTAGAGCAAGTAATGAGATCTGATGGCTTGGGAGCATTCTGTAGCAGGAAAGGCTTAACTAGAAAACACAAAACAAGCCCATCATAACATCTAATAGCCCACAACCCTTATCCCATTACCTTCTTTCTTAAGAACCCCACAGGAGCACTCTAAGAGGCACCTATGGCATGACTAAAATGCCTACATTTCACCTCATGTTAAGGTTGCATTTCCACTTGGCATAATGAGGAATGGCTGCATGTTAGCTATGAAAAAGGAGACGTGCAGTGCTCATGAGACACCCCCCACATGATTAGTTCCAGTTGCAAGGAAAGCTGAGTGACACAAAGGGCATTTTTGTCACTGATAGACAATGGGGCTCCTGGGGCAGAAGAACTACCTGTGGGCTGTTCCTGTGGATCCTGCTCTTCCGTCAGGGAATAGCGAGTGGCTGGGTACAGAGGTTTACCAGGCTTTACACTGCTATTCCAGATGTGTCCAGTGCAATTCAGACCTTTCACATGCACATGAGAAGGAATGAGTCCTTACATGGACGTGCCTGAATAGGTTCAGGGAATTTGCTTAATTTCTGGTTGGTTGAAACTTCAAAGAGAAATGCATTAACCTATAATATGTCTTAATTACACGTACAATAAAATATAGGTTAAAATTCTGAATTTTTTTAAAAAGAAGTAAAATGAAATTGTTTGAAAGAGTTCATTAAAGTGTAACTCAGTTTCATATCATGATAAAAAAAAACCTATTTGCTTTTATATTTATACAAAATGCAGCAGGGCATCTCAGCAACTCAGATGAAAATGAAATGTTTCACATATACTGCTTGAAGTATATCATAGACAAAACTACTTTTTTTTCAGTAATTTATAGAAGATTAGAAGACAAAAGTTTGCACTTGGAAACAACATATCAAGAAAGATAGCTCAGGTGGCTTTATCCTATAGCACAGCTGGGTAGTTTGTGAGTCACCATGGCTTACCCACTTCTGGCCAGTTTCTGTAGTTTTTTATGGGTTTAAATTATGAGCATAGTCCATTGTGGAAAACACATAGATTGGAATACAATCTTCCCAATCTGATCACCTTATTTGTACCTAAATTCCAGACATTTCATGAATCTGCACTAGGCATGCTTCTCAGAGAGGTGCTGGAACACACAAGAACCAAGTTTTGTTAGACTGTCATTGCAGGAGTTTCACATGGAAGATTTTCAGAGATAATTAATCAAAGACATTCCTGAACACTGGAGGATAAATATAGTTATAAAGAAATAGATATTTTGAAACTGTGTCATTGGATGCACTCTGGAGAAAAAATTTTGATAGCCCGACTAATAAAGTCTGTAAGAATTTTCAGCTTGAGAGATGGACAGAGTATTTGAAAAGAGACAGTGCTAGTGCTGTTCCAAGGAACATAAAGGCACATAGGTGCAGGTGAGAAGTGAGTTAGTTTTGCCTGGGCATGGAATTGACAAATGCAACCTGTGAATAGCTTATAGACATTGAAGAAGTTTTATTATAATGGTCCTTATGCAAGCTGTAAATTAATATTGGGTCATCAGTTAAAGCTCATTTTCCTGTGCATAGTGGACCAAAGTTGGCCCAATTCACAAATACATGTACATATTTTATCATATTTTCTAAAACAGGGATGGAAAAATATCTCAAACATTTATTCACTGTGAAACTGGTCTGGTAGATAAACTGCAAAACAGCCTGGATGAAGGACATGAGATGAAACTGAAGTCAAAATTAAATGGGGGAAAATGCATAAGAAGTGGCAGAGCTCTAAATGAACCAATTATTTTAATTATATCTATTTGAATAACATGATATCTTTCTCTTTTCCATTTATGATTAGAACTGTAACAAGCTAAAAATCTATTATACATATTCATTATAGGAAAGGTTGGCTGAATAATTTCACATGAAGCACGATGTAAAACAATAAGCTATGTTTCTTCATTATTATTCTATATCCTGAGCAGGTATTTTGTGAAGGGTAAATTATGTGTGTAGGAATTAATTACTTTAAGACTACTGATCTTTTTAATGGACACTAAACAAACAACTTCCACCAACTGTATGAGCAACAACAACTATAGACCAGGATTTTCATAATCAAAGTCAATGGTCAATCAGACATGGTAAAAACAGCATTTGGGCTAGACTCACAAAACATACAGTATTTGAATCCTTGGTATTTAACAGCTCTGTCATCCCTATATTTAGTATCCAGAGGTTTTTATGAGCAAATAAAGAAAGCTGAAGTGTCAAAGTCACACACAAAAGAGGAACTTGTGGAGTTACTACTAATATTAACTGGAAACTGCAATGGATTGAAGGATTTAAACCAGATCCATATTTTCCACTGCAAAATATGGCAAGATGGAAACAATAAATTTGTAATGAGCACCCCAAGGAGGAGCTTTCAGGATTCACTCTTTCTGCTTCACAGGCCAAACTCTCAGGCTGTATCAGGGATTTTGGTTGATGACAGAACACCAATGACTCACTTCCATCCCAACACGTATGGAATAACTTCCATCATTCTCTAGAAATTAGAGCATATTGGGAAATGAGAAGATGTAGAATCAGCTTCTCTCTGCTGGTCCTAACTGAGATTAAAGTAATTTTCCTCCTTGCCCTGGGAGCTAGAAAGGACCAGATAACAGCCCAGTGTTTTGGCTGCCGCTGTGCAGAGCTGGCACAGCCTCAGCGCCATCTCTCCAACATTCCCACCTGATCAGTAGTTGGGGGTGGGCAACATTTTTGGAGGGGACACAACTCAGCCAGCCTACCCAAAATGACAAAAGGGATATTCCATGCCATATGAGATCTGCACACCTATAGGAAAAAAGGGGGGGAATGGGGTACATTCATTATTTGCAAAGATTGCCTTCCCAGAACAACCTCCACATATGCTGAAGCCCTGCTTCCCACGAAGTGGCCAGACACTGCCTGCTGATCAGAAGCAGAAAATATATTTTTTTGTTTTCTTTTCTTTTTCCTTTGCTGCTTGCATGTGCACAACTTTCACTTTTGCTTTAGTAAACTGCCTATATCTTGACCCGTGAATTTTTTTCCATCTTATTATTTCCCCCTGTCCTGTTGCAGGGCAGAGTGATAGAGCAGCCTGGTGGGCAGTGGTGTCAGCCCAAAACAGTTCCTTCAGGTTAAGGAAGAGACCAAGTTCCCACATGCTGAGAGCACATTGCAACTGCAACTACAAGGGGTGGACTCTTGAGTGCAGAGCAGAAGGACTCTGACTCCTTTGTTTTGTGCAGAAGACAAAGATTAGTGTGCTAAGGTGACTCCTTCAGAGAGAATTCCTTGTGGTTTTAATGCACAAAAAAACACTGGAGACAGAGCACTTTGGTTATATGCTGACAGTCATGAGAGTCTTAGAGCACAGTTTTGCCTATACACATTTGAGTACTGCATAGTCATTGGAGAATGAGGCTCTGAACTGCCTTCTGGATTTAGGCTTGTAAATTCTGCCTAGATTTCACTTTACGGCCTAAAGCAGACATACTGGATTTCAACTTTGTCTTAGAATCAAAATGAGCTGCTATAAGGTGAGTTAATAAATTATCTTAATTACAGTCTATTTCATATGCAAGTTAAAAATTCATCAAGTTTTTAATTATAGAAAGTAAAAGGTTTCATATTTTAAATAATTTGTGACAAAAGGTATGGCAGATAAAGTGATTAACTTTCACATTTTAAAATTAACTTTGAGTTATTTTGAGATTTGGCTCTAGAAACTCAAGAAATTAATGCTGCATCAAAAGATCAAACAATATAAATTTACAGAGGATGTTCTGTAACATTCAGATGCAAAGAACTTATATTCTCTGTTTGTATGGCAAATGCAATGGAATCTTAATCATCAGCCAGTGACTAAAGGGCTCATTACACTATTTGACAAACAGAGATTTGTTATTGATAGATTCTTTTCAGTATTTCACCTGTTTGCTCCCTCACTGACCAAATGTAGAGTTAATTTTTTAAAAAATATGTGTATACTACTCTAGTAGTTTTTTGGTTTGTGAGTGCATTGTCTTTGCTAATATTCACCAGAAATGAAGTATTTAGTTTCATATAACTCATTATTTAAAACATACAAATAGTTTTCTCTGCAAAAAATGTAGCACTTCATATTTTATTACAGTTTTGTTTTTAGTTGCTTCTTTAAGTTTTAGTAAGATTCCTGCCTATAGACATATAAACATAACAAAAAACCATAGAGCAATTTAAGGACATGCAAAGCATATAAACCTTTGTTCCTGAGACATTTGCATTTTATGGCTAGTTCATTTTTTTTTGAGAAATAATTGTTGTTCTCTTCAATAGATTTATCAGTTTTGGTGCTTTAAAGTGACTGACAGTAAATGCTCACAGTTAATTATGACATCATTAATTTTCATCTTAGTGCAGTTGAGGTCCCATCATGGGATCTATGGGAAGACTGAGTTCAGAATGGCAATGATTTTACCTTTCTAATCAGGATCTAAAGTGAATTATGCAATAAATGTATAATGTTGATGATAAATTATCATAATTATTTTAGAAATGAAACTGCCTTGACAAAACTCCTGTTTACAATCTCTTTCAGTTTGCAGCCTGCCTAAATATGAAAGCCAAATAAATTTCAGCCATTGGGTGACTCACAGTAAACTTCATTACAGCCCACAAAAGCAGTTCATAGACCCCAGTGGATCTTCTGTATATTCCCAGTTCTAAAGACAGCAATGATAAGTATATTCCCACCTACTGTTTCAAAATTTAGATACCATTTCATTCAGTAATTCAGAAAATAATTCTTACTCCATGCAGATATTAGCAAGAGAAATATATTTTGATTCAACCTGTATTTAATATTTCTAACTTATTTTAATGGCTTTTAAATTTAATTTTTCTTAATATGATAAGCCCCTACACTAACTCTTTCCAAAAATGCATGTCACAATTTTATTTACAAACTGCAGAACGGGCACACTTCAACTCCTCCAAAAATCCTAACCCTTCTGGTACCAACAGGTATGTTATTTGTTGTTGTTTTGGTTTTTTTTAATGTTAAAAAAAGAGCAGAAAACAGGAAAGGATTTCTTTTTCCCCAACTACTAAATCAAGGAAAATTAAAAATCTGTTAGTCTATATGTTATTTACCAACCTAATATTCATTTAAATTTATAAGGGGAAAGCACACAGTAAGCCAAGGATGTATTAAGAAGCCTAGGTAAGCATTCAACATAAATCAAATCAATATGTAAATTTGTTTTTGATTGGGAAAACTGCATTGGCCATGAACAACCCCAGTGTGGAGCAGAGAGCAGCTATGGTAAATAAGCTTACATGCTTCAAAATTCCAATTAAAATCTTAAATACAAATGTAACACTGGGATCCAAACTGATTAATGTGATTGTCATGTCACTGCTGAGACAGGCATTCTTTTTTGCAATAGCAGACCCACTGAATGTAATAACTTGATATGTGATATACAAAAACAAAGGGATTTTAGTTAATTGTTCTTTTAAACTGCTGATGATTTTTCTTTGTGTTGGAGCAACAATGTCCAAAAATAAATCTCTGAATGTAAGTCAAATGGGTTTATTGCAAAGAAGAAAATTGCAAAGAGGACAGGCGCTCTGTCTGCAAATTTAGAATTTCTCTGGAGGAGGTATGCCAGCAAAACATTAATGAGATCTGTAACTGAAAATAAAATGCATTTGCTTTTTTCTAAGGAGGAAAATATTTTTTTCGCTTTCAGTTAAAATTTTTAATTAAATCAAAAGAAGAAATTTCTTCTAGAAGAAGTGTTGCTATATAAGTGACCTACAAAAGGAATTAATAACTTGGCTGACCTATAAAAATTTGAAATAAACTTAAAAGTAATTTTGTGTTTCAAATAAAATTTAAAAGGGACAACATTTATTAAAAAAAATGCATTGCCATATTATTCAGGCAGAAATGTTCTCTCTTCTGACAAGCAATTTAGTGCTGTCTCTTGTATACTTTTTTCAAGGGACAGATTCAATTTTCTTCCAAACATCAGTTGTGGAATGATGCTGGAAGCAGGATAGTCTAGTGTCACAGATCATGCAGACACAGGTATTTTTGATTGCCCAGTCCAGCCCTCTGCTATCACATGGGACTTGGAAAGCTCTCAAAAGTCATC
>VWYI01034268.1:39551-76282 GCA_013399455.1 Anthoscopus minutus
AGTTATCTTCCATACAGACTGGAAGTATCTCAGCAATAAAACAAAGATAATATATCTTTGCAAAATAAAATCAGCACACAAATCCTGAGTACAACTGTAATTTGCAATCTGGTAGAAAATATTAGCAGAAGGTAGGCAATGTTCAATAATATATGACAGTACACATTAGGCACACTGATTATCTGAGCTGGGGGTAGAGTTGGAAAAGTCTATACATTCAGAACAGGAGGGTACTTTATTTATTTGGATCTTGTGGCTTTCAAGTCTTAATTTTTTTTTTTGGCTGAGTTCAACTCTGGATTTCTGATGTCAACTAAAAGGTGACACATTCCCAGAGTGATTAAAACATCAACCATCACCAAATATTGAATCTGCTTTTTTTCTCTAAAGTAGTATTTATCTCCAGATAAACTGATTATACAATGCTCTCTAAAACCTTCAAGACGTCCTCCTAATTTGCCTCTGATGCTTGAGAAAAAGAATATGTTCATTCAGCAACTGTATCTTTCTCAAATGAGTTCTGAAAACAAATCATTTATCATAGAGGTTTTTGGAACAGCTAACAATGCTAATACTTCTTTGCACCTAATCTAACAAAAAATATATGACAAACTAAGTCATGTTGCTACTTAATTGATCACTGCCTTTTTATGGCATTAATGGAGACATTTTATTTGACTTGATAGAGACTATGGTTGCCACAATGCTTTCAAAGCAATTACAAACACAATCAACTTTGTGTTTGCTGTAGTTGGGGATGATCCTATGTTGTATGAAAACACTACACTTATGGTCAAACAATGTTAGAGGAAAACATCATTTAATTTACGGTCTGTTAGCAATCTAAATCTCTGCTATCTGCATGTGGCAGTGTGTGACAGCAAGAGAATGAAGGGCAGAGGAACTAATTTATTCCCTCTCACACCCAGCAGTTCTAAGTGGAAGCACAGTCCCTCTCCACAGGTGCTGTCAGTGGTGGGGGGCCACACTCCCATGTAGCTCAGATTTAAAGTAACCTTTTAAGGTGAGCCCTTGGCCACTGTGGCAGCCCAAGAGGGATAATTACACCCTTCAGCCAAACACCAGAGCTTAGGGAGAGCATGGGGATACTCAGGAGGTTTTGTTCCCTTCTGTTCTACAATCTCATTTACCAGGGGCAAATGAAGTGAGGATGAATTCTGGAGGCAGAAAAGGGGCCTGGAATGTGTAGGGAACTGGCTGTGACATCCACTGGCTCAAAGAGGAGCATCTGTGCTTTCATCTGTGGAACTAACAGCAGTCACATCTGGGATATGCCGGCTTAGCAGAGGGGCATCAGCCCTCCTAGAGCCCTTCAATGTAAATACAAGATAATGTATCTACTATGCATTACCTCCTACCATTTAATCTATAAGGCACATACTTTTGACTGTAAGTCTTCTGAAAATAAAGCCACAATGTGTTTTAGGACCTGATATTTGTCACTATGTGTGACATTACAAAGAATATCCTTTGTGCTACTGTCAAAGCAATAAATGAAACACAATGCAGGGGGATATACTGATTCAGATAAATGATAAATATATTCTATGTCTTCTCTTGGCTGTTACATGTTTACAAAGATGTTTTTTTAATTACACCAGGCCTGTTTGATTGCTACTTTTTGCTTTAAAGATGATCAAAGATTACTTCCAGCTAATAGGCAAACATGACAGACAATAATAATGAATGTCAGAGCCCAGTGTGTAGAACTGTGACAAAAGATGGGGGATAGCAACACATTGCAATACATTCTTGACTATTCATTTTTCTGAAACTTTTGAACACTCAACAAAAGAAGTGATTGGCAACAAATATTAAATGAAATAGGAACAAAGAAGACCCTTGAAACCATAATGAATATGCAGCTCTTTCTGTGGGAAGAAACTGCTGAAAGCAATGAGATTTCAGGAAATAAGAGCTATGGCTTAAGCTGTAATGAAACAATAAATACATACTTCAATAATATGAAAAGACATTTCCAATTTAACATTGTCAGATGTTAGCTCCTATATTACTGCAATCTGCCAATCTGTACCAGGGGGTTTAACAAAATAGAAGAGATAAGACTGCAAATTTTCTAATACGTGAAAAAATAACCATGATTTTTTTTCTCACCTCTTTGAACACACGACAAATAAAACATATTTCAGAAGTGGGTTACTGAAATCCTACACCAGGGTATGTCATATGTTGGTTATTACTTAACCTATCAAGATGGAAAGCTACTTGTTTATTTGTGTCTTGTTCTGGGAGCTTTCCCTTGGATTGAGTTCATGTGACATCATCTGATTACAAATAAGGAAATATTCAGCCATTCAAAGCTAAACTGGTCAGAGGCTTTGCATCTACCAATAGAAAATTTTATACCTTTCTTCTGGGACAACTGAATCATCAGGAGACTATGGTTAAGACCTGACTTGCACAGAATGCAACCCTATTAATGTCGGCAATCATTACAATTATTTTTTGCTGGCAGAAAATGAAGAATACATAAAAGATCACATTAGTATGTGCATGAAGATGAATATCATATCTGGTACATCACATAGACTTTATGCCTTTTTCCTCAGTCCCTCTCTTTTTACTGCATCACCCTCTGCTCTGTTCTTGGTTGTTCCCTCCTTATCTTCCTTTTCGTTTTTGTTTATTTTTTTCCCATCACTTCTTTGGGTTGATTTCTACGCTCTGGCTCTTCTATCTTTCATCTTTCCAAGTCCCTTATTCCATTTCATTGTTTACCTTCTCTCTTAACTATTTTATTATTTTTCCAGGCCTACTTCTTAGAACCATCCATTATCTGTGCCTGGTTTACTCCCTACTCCTGTCCCCCCACCCCTACTTATTATCACTCTAGTCTTTAATCTGTCTCTCACTTCCCATCTGTTCATTATCTTCATTATCTATTATGTTCATCTCATCCTCGCTGCCCACATAAGAAAAAAAGGAATCTTTGGCCTGCTTTTCTTGATTCTACTACATCTCTATCCCACTTCATAGTGAATGATAATAACAACTTTAAAATATCATTGAAAAAAAAACCCCAGCAAACCCAAACCCTCAGAAAACTTCACAGTCCTGGATCTGTGAAAAAAAGACAAGGCCACTTAGCTTTTGTGTGAGGTACAAATATAGAGGCTTGCTTTCATTGACTCTACTTTGTCTTGCTGCTGTTGCTGACATTCCAAAGAATTTATAAATTTCAATGGTCTTTATGTTCTTTTAAACATAGACAATCATAGTAGCTGTGGAGAACAGAGGAATCACTAAAAACAGTCTGGAGAGAGCCCATTGGACTGGTTAAGGAACTGAGAAATGCTTTGTGTAAAAGAAAAAGAGCACAGGAGCAACATTTTATACAGCTGCTTTATTTTAAAGGAGGTTTTGGATTTTACTAAATTGCTAAGCAATTTCAGCACTTGTGGAGTAGCCAGTATGCTTTGGGATCACTTCCTAGAGTGTGACTGAATAGAAATAACACAGTCATATCAGAATTTCCTACCTAAGAAACTTTATATATGGCAAAAAATGACCAGAAGAAACATCTCTTTCATTTTGGTGAGGTTTTTGCCACTGGAAGGAAATTATGGCATAAGAATTTGAGACTACAAATCCACACACATTTGAAACTACCAAACTGTTTAGAAAAATCACTGAAGCAATTTGAAACAATAAGTTTTTAAATAATTTTAAATCAGGAATCTAAAGCTCGGGAAAGGAGGATTCCTAGTTTTCTGCTGTTTGGGGAGCAAGAAGCTACCAAAACACTTTCTGTACAAACTGAGCTAGAGGTACAGCTGCTAAACATAGCTGCTAAGTTTTGTTGTAAGGGTAGATCAGGATATTGCTTCTTGCAGTATCATTCTACTGTAGATTTTTGGCTTACAATTTTGAATATCTTCTTGACTAGAATGTTTTGGTTTACAAGGAAAACACAAAACACAGGGAAGCTAGTGTGCTGGCTTGGGGAAGAAAAAATATGCATCTCTGCTAGCAAAGTTTCTGGAAAATTTACTGTTTGAACAAGCTAAGGAACATGAAACTTTTCAATAACTGGTTTCACCCCTAAATTCATGGTTCAATATTCATCTTCACAGAGAATGAAGATGAAGTTACGGTGCTGTATCAGATGTATTTATGTGATATTTTGCAACCCATTGATAAAAACACATGGAAATCTATAGCTGTAAAGCCACAAAACAATCTGAACAAAAAGGTAGAAGTTTAAAAACCCCCATTGACATTCAAGGCTCTTATTTCTTTTGATGTATGTTCTTTTATTCCCAAGGAGACAGAAAATAAATTTTAATACTCTTCCAATTTTTCTAGCAGAATAAAATAGAATTTTTTTTCCATAACTTTACAATGAGAAATATTTTTTTAGTATTTGAATTTTCAAATTTTTGTCCTTTTTCGTTCAGTAAAAATTGCCCTTCATGTAACCACTCCCTAGAAAATTAGCATGTATGGCCAAAGGTGAACCTTTTTTTTCAGCAGACTTCATTTTAGGATGATCATCTGGATGATATTTTATGCTTGGTAACTACTTTCAAAAGAGTTTGTTGAAAGATTGATCCATATGCTGCATGTTGACAGACACTGACCTGAAGTGTGTAGGTTTGCAGTGTGCAGGACGTGTCAGGCAGTGATGCAGGTAATTAGCACCTGATGTGACAACACAATGGCACCATAGCCACAGTGTCTAAACTTAATGGAATGTATATGAGCCTTGAGAGCCTGTGACAAAAATGAAATGAACTAACCCTTACTGTCACTTCAGAATAGTAAGAACTAGCAGGGAGATATTGTGAAAAAGCCCATAAATGCTGGAAGACCCTGAAAGCTAATGAACCAGTTTCCCTTAGCTGAAGTGACAGTGTCTGCCAAGATATCCAAGGACCTACATTTTTCTCTTTAGAGCAATTAGTCAATCAGTATCTTCACAGACCTGTGAAAAAATATGTCCTACTTCATACAGATGTGCAAGAATTATTTTAAGTTCTTAGGTTACTGCAGTGAAGCCTGGAAAAGATTTTTACAATCAGCTTGTACACTGTTAAAGTCACTAGCAGCATGCTAAGAAATGTCTACACTAATTAAACCCAATCATTTTCAAATATATGCCATGCTTTGGCAATGGTGAGGAATGTTTTTCACAGTAAGAATTCTCAGCCCTGTGAGCATAGATTTTTTAAGTTAGTTTACTTTTTTCCCCTTCTTTTTATGGGAAGAACATTTTTCCCTTTTTCTTTTGGCAACACCATTTTGGGAAGATGTTTATTCATTAAAGCAATTGTATAAAAAAATCACAGAACTACAGGGTTCTTCTCTCAACTTTCTCTCACAGTTCTTACTGAGCTTGCATTTAAGGATTGTCCTTGCGTGTAATTCTGAGTACATTGCATGGAATATATTTTAAAAATTTGTGAAATACTTTGGCAAAACATCTGAAAAGTTACTGAAAAGTGACATTTCAAAATACTGAAATGAAATTGTGTTCAGGTTTTGGCAAGTACTTTTGGAAAAATAAAAAACACATGTTTGCAAGTGGTTAATAACTTGCTTCGAAAATAAAACATTTAAATGTTGTTTCCATTTGCAAAGAAATGAAGAGGATAGTGACTCCCCTATATCCAGTTCATTTAACTCTTTGTACTGTACTGATGTAGTAATTTAAACATGATCGTCTCAACTCAGGTAAGCTTATTAGCAACAGAGGTGTGAGGTGCTTCAGAACAAAAGCATCTCACTGTGTGAGATTTGTAACTGGAACAGTGTCAGGGGCTTGGACTTTTCATTAGCTAGAAAGGTCTCTTTGGCCACTCTCATACATAATGAGCACTCGGTTGATATAATAAAAATATAACAGAGAAAACAGAAAACATCCTCATCCAGGATACTTCTCTGGAGACAGTAGAACTGCAAGAATTTTTTTCACAATAGGGTCAAAGTCCATTTTTGAGAGTCTGAGAGGTATGGTGAGGTATGGTGTGCAAGATGGATGTGTTCCTATATGTGCCAGGGCAGCCCTGGCTGGCCTTGCTCGAGGGATAAATGTAGTGCTGAGAGCTGTCTTGGCACAATTTTTCAGCTCAGAATAGGCACTGTAGTTATACGCCTCTGACAGTAAGAGTTTTTAAAAGTTTTAAAAATGATGGCTGTTGTACTAGCTTGCTCACACAACCTATTGTTTTGCAAAGTTCCTTTAACACCAAGTATGATGTCGAAGGTTGAATCTTGCTCCCGCTGGAGTTAAAGGCCAAATATTTGTTTAATTTGGCTAGGGCCAGTGTTTTGTTGTTATGAAATGTAAGCTGTCCCCCAAAGATGACAAGTAGCTTCTATTGTGATAAAGCATTTCCCTTACCTTCTGGTAAAATTGGAAATTTTAAAATTGGTTAATGAGAGGTTTCTGTTGAGAAAAGTCTCTTAGCTCCAACTTGTTTCCTCTTTGGACAATATTTAGCTTTACTGTAAATTTCTTACAATCATCTCAAATATATAAAATTACTTGGGACTATCCTCTTAGAAAAGAGTACTTAAGACATAATGACAATAGGAGAATACACTAATGCCATTTAAGTGAAGTAATAATAAAATTTTTGAATGCCCTCACGCCAGAAGTGGCTATTTAAAAAGTAAAGTAGTTCACATTACATACAAAATATTGAAGAAAGAATTGAGAAGATGTCTTATGAAAAAGTTTATCCCTTTATGTTCATTTGATGCACATCAAAATTAATTCTATGTTGCAATTTTTAAGTTACCCTAACTCATCAGAAATGTTAAGAGAACCAATGCAAGCTTCACATTAATTTAGTACTTACTGCTATTTTAACTGATAGATATTTTGATTTTATTACTTATGGGTATTTGCACAAAAATTGTGATTATAATTTTTAAAGTCTTCACTGCTTTTATATAAAAATATAATATATAAATGATATAATTATGCATTTAATTATATACGGTTCATGCAAGCATTTCTGGTATGAATGAACCAGTATCTCAAGAGATAACATCTTGGTCCTTTCAGGGTTAAAAGACACATTTCCTACCTGGAAATAGCATCCTCACAAACAGCAACAGTATGTTTCATAAACTTTGATCTCACTATAAGAACATTTCAGGATGATTCTTCTTCCAGCAAAAAAACCCCAAACCTAGTAGTAAATTCATTATTGTCTTTAGCTCAATACAAACCTGTTACAGATCTCTGCATTTTTCAATGTCAATACCCAAATTTGAATCAAGAGACAGCTTTCAACATGTGTCTACTGTGATTTTTTTCCTCTTTTAGTGGTTCTAGCAGACCATCAATGAAATATTTACCTGACTTGTGTGGCTCTCCCTGTGCCTTTGAATTGATGAGCCTGCTGTAGTGCTGGCTGACAGTCTGGAATATTCATTTTCCTCTGGTAATCCTAAAACAGAAGAACACCAATTTATAATCTGAGATTTATGCACTGGTTGATTTCAAAATAATACTCAAAAGACCTTGATATGTTTTTCTAAAAAAGAAACAAAAAACACAGATCACACATATCCTCAATATTTGCTATTTTCATGCTTATTGACAAAACAATTTTTTTTTTACCATGTAGGGATAGCATCACAGGTATGCATGCTGGTTGAGAAGAAGGAACAATTGTAACTAAAGAGCCTGCAAATAACAATCTACCTATACACTGGCCTCCTGCAATGCAGAAATCCCTGGCTCCTCTTCCCCTGGCTTGTTTTTATGGCAGAAGCAATGCAAAAGGAATAAAACCCATACCTGCAGCATTCTACTCTCAAATTAATAGAATTAATAAATAATTAATAAAATTAATAAATTAATTCTCTGTGTCACATAAGAAGTCAGTATTAAGTCCAAGATTCCAAACTTCATCCTCTCAATATAAAACATATTTTTTAAAAAGTCTTATAATTATTGTGCACTCTTGATGTGGGAATTATCTGAGCAAAATTCAGCTGTGTAAAAACCAGTCACCCAGTGTAAAACTGGTAGCCAGGTAGTCTCCTTCTGCAGGCAAGAGAAGCAAACACCTCAGCAAAGTGATCCTACGGTGAGGTTCATTGCTTGTGCTTTCCCATCCCTGCTGCAGCGGTGGGAACACTATTCACACAGCAATACAGAGGATCTGAAAGGTGGGATGAGGGGAAGCAAAGGCAGAAGTAGCAACACAGGGAGTCCATGATGGGCATTATTAAGCACCTCAGAGAATCATAGACACTGTGGTAGGTCTGTGCGTTGGATCTGGCAGAGATGGAGATCATTTTTCCCATAGCAGCCCTGATAGTGCTGTGCCTGTGGTGGGTTGACCCTGGATGGATGCCAGGTCTGGGTTTTTCCCCCACATGGGGTTTGCTTTGCCTTTGAAACCCCAAAAGTGCTGGCTGCACTTATAAATGAGGCAGAGGAACTTGTTCGGTCTTCAGAGGTTATTTATTGCTTCTTACCATAAGTTCCGAGCCAAGGGTGATATAGGCTCTGTACCCTTTGCAAACAGGAGGAAAATACCTCTTCAATAAAACAAAATGTCCTTTTATACAAAACAAGCAAACTAATTATTTAACTCTTCATATTCTAAATGTTGATAGATATTACTTTACTACCCATAATTAATTATTTGTCTGTTCACATGATGTGGAACTGCAGCAAACTCTATCTGATAACACTGTGCTCTCAACACTGCAGAACATGGAGTCAGTGAAGGAGAAGAAGAAGGGAAACTGAGGCAATGTTTGCAATCCTCCATCTTGAATCCCCACTTACATCCATACTATATAAAATCTAAAATACACATCTGCCACTAAACAACAACTACCAGCTACACTGCTATCTAATTTACACTCTGGTTCCTTTTAGGCCATTAAGAAGCCTTGGAAGCTTTTCCCATAGATGGAGGTTAAAAGGAATACTTTCCTGAGGGTCAGGAGAGCTCAGGAGAGGCAGAGAAAAATTCCGTTTCCCTGATTCCCACAGCCATGTGTCCAACCAAGCAGCTCCATTATTCCCTCTCTGCTGGACAGAGGGGAGAATAGATAACAAAAGGCTTGTGGGTCGAGATAAGGACAAGCGAGTTCACTCACTAGTTACTGTCATGGGGAAAAGAGACTCAGCCTGGGGAAATGAACTGAATTTATTTATTACCAATCAAAATAAGAGTAGGAAAATGATAATTAAAACAAAGCTTAAACCCCCTTAAAAACCCTCTATCCTTCTTTTAGTTTTCCCCTTATAAGTGTGCCTTCCCACAACTTTGTAACTTGGGACAACAGTTTTTTAATTTTCTTTGTTCTTCTGAATAAAGATCATGTAAAATATTCATAAATATGGATCTTTTTCTACTTCATCTGGACTTTTTCTGAACATATAGACAGTGAAGAAGGAAAATCCCTTGTCTGAAGCTCAGGAACCAGATAAAATCTGAAAGTCCAGCATTTCAGTTCTTGGCTGCTTGCTCCAAAGGGAATCTGACCCTGTTCTCTCAGTAACTGGAAATTTTTGTTGTTTTGAGGTTGGATTATCACTTTTTGAAGCTAAGAAATTATATATTAGGCATTTAGGGGGAAAGGTATAACGTCTAAGGTCTCTAGTATACTGATAGTCTTATAAATTATGTCAGTTACCACTATTGCTTTCTTATCTACATTAAATTCTCTGTACTCCAACTAAAAATTCTCCTTTTGGAAGATCACATGTTTTTGGTCAACTGAAATGCTTGAAATAAATTTCCCTCTAAAAAATTCTAGTTTCTGTGAATGTAAAAAACTCTCCATTTTTCAAATAATTTCCTGAACTAATAATTTATTTACATGGATTCAGTTTGGATACATCTCAAATAAAGTAATTGTCCAAATTTTAATGTGAAGTACATTCTCAAAGTAGGTGCTGTTCATTTAATTCAAATAAAAGATAGAAGATAAAATATTTTCAAAATTCTAGACCACCACAAATGAATAAAAATACTTTCTTAGGCCAAGCAGCAAGTTCTGAGAAATATATTGATTTTGTACTATATTAATACACTTTAGGATTGACTGCCCAGGTCAACCTTGAGCTAAGAATCAGATTATCAATGATTTTCTGTTTATTTCTGTAAAAAGCACTTTGATAATTTGCCTTATCCAATAGGTAAAGTTTCCATGTACAGCAACAGCATGTTGTCACAGAAATGGCAAACAGAGGCTGGGTAGAGTTTGGAAAGACAAATGGAGTAGTTGATTATGTACTAAGAGCTTTCCTTTACGTACACCTAAGTAAATATTAGGATACCACAGCTGTGCATTGAGTAAGACCTTGTTTAATTCAGCCCAAGGTTGGAAGCATCAGTTTAGCTGGGCCAGAGGCAAAATTGCATGAATCTAGGCTAATCAGGGGCTCAGTCTGGAGTACAAACCACACCATCTGGATTGGGCTTTCCTGCAACTACTCTCAGGTTACCAAAGGTAGGCTGAATTTGACATATTTTTTAATTGGCTAAATTAAGTTTGTTATACATTATTGCTGCAATAATATGTGGCACTGTTTTGAGTGATGTAGGATCACCACTTTTAGCATTGCAATGTAAAAGGTTGTTTCAGGTTCTCTGATTACTTTTTGTATTTGGCAAAAAGCTCTTTCTTTCAAACTGAGAACTCTAAGTGTGGAAAATTTGTGGTGAAGTCACTGATAGCACAGAGCTGTAGAAAGGCACTACTATCAAAAACAAACTAAAAAAGAAGAGCAGTTATATTTACCTTACAAAATGATAAAAAAACTTTTATTAAAAATCTGAACTCAGAGAAGTACTTTTTCCTTAGGATTAATGATTTTAGAACCTTGAAAGATATTCTTCCACCGCTCTTGCTCCATTTTATATTGCAATGATAAACAATATTTTGTTCACTAATAAGATACCTACGGCAAAAGGAGATCCTGATTTTCTGTTTTCTGTCCCATTTGTATTGATTATAGGATCAGAATCTCAAATCTCAGTACTCCATACCTTAGGCTGCTTATAGACTTGGAGCTGAAGTAATTACAAATTCCTCAACAGAGACTGTTTTATTTTCTTCATATTCAGCTTTTATTGGAGAGGGGTTTATCAGTTTGCACATAGAAATTCAAGCCAGTTCCAGAAACAGATATTTCACAGCTCAAAGATTCCAGCCTGACTATATCTTACAAAGCTCATTCAAGGAAACACTTTAGCAATTTTTTGTTAAAAGAGTTTTGGGATTAAAAACTACTTACCATTTGATACTGAATTTCCATTTTCAGCAGTCACAGAACTGGACAATGGATTAGATGACTGAGTTCCATGGTTATTTGCATTTTTATCCTGCGTTTCTGATCCAGGATCAGATGTATTTGGATCTTCCCTGCTCCTCAAATTCAGATTAGTTTCAGCACCTGACAGAAACAGAAAAAATTATTGTCAGCTTCCTTTTAACTAGTAGCTTTCACATGTAAGTAAATGAAAACTAAACTAACACAGAGAGACCAAGTTACTTTACTAAATTAATCAAATTAATCACTAAATTCACAAGTCCAGTGATAAATGTGAAAGGTTTAAGTCAGTGATTTTTGCAGGTTTGTTTTCTTATTTTGTTGCTGCTCCACTTGAAGCTTTTTAAAATTCAGGGGAGTAATAGACATTACAAAACTTCATTTGTATAGTTTTTTCCCGCACTAATATCTATGGATATATCTCTCCAAGTGTTTGTATTGTCTCTATTTTAGATTCTATTTCACATGAGCTTACATCGCACTGTCATCACTGCAATGCCTTTCATCATTGCACTAAAGCATACTAGCAACAGATAGAATGTGATCTTCTCCTTTTACCACCTACCACAAGAAACAAACTGGCTTTTGAGACTGAACCATAGTAGCAATATTCCTCCCAGCAGATCCTCCCCATGGCCACTGTTTACCAGCCTCAGGGCTCTCCAGCCATCAGTTGTCATTTTCTGTAAAGTGCCAGGTTTTCATGTCAGAGCCTTTTAGTGAAATCTCTTGAAGACATCAAGAGGAGGTCTGATCCTGTAGGAGTTCCAAAGCTTTTCACAACCCACATGCATTTGTTATAAGAGGGGAACAAAACAAAGCCCTTATCTTCTTCCCCCTCTGACTGATGGCACATCCAGGCAAAGCAGAACAGCTCACAGCAAAGTGCCTGGAGCTGCCTCTGAGCCTGCCTGGCTTTGCCCAGTGCTCAAGTCATGGGCTGTGCCCCAGTGGGGCTCCCCATTGGAGTTCAGGGGCCAGGGACACTTTTAGAGCTGGAAGACAAGAGGGATGGGGATAGTAGGAGGGACCCTACTGCAATACCTGGAACCCTGGCTCTTCCCAGTCCAGTGAGACAGGGCTGATGAAATGCTTCACTGGCAAGGTTATGCATTTTTTTAAGGATTTATCTCTCTTTTCTGTGTTTGTTGGTTTTTTTGTTGGTTGGTGGGGTTTTTTTGTTTGTTTGTTTTTGTTTTGCATTTTTTGAGGGTTTTTGTGTGTGTCAAATATATAATGCACATCCTTTCCTTGTCATAGACCAGCTTGATTCATAGGAGACAAAGCTGAATTTGGTGCTTTCTCCATTTCAGTCTTCCCAACTCTTTCCACTCCCTCTGAGGCCTGGCCTTAGCTGCAGGCTGCAGGGCTGATATATTAGGGCTGACCCTGGTGCAGAGGTCCTCTTGTAACACTCTAAAACTAAAATTTTCCTTCTATGACAGCTCTGAAAGAGTTTCCTTGATTTTGGTTCTTATAATGACAGCAAGAACCAATGGAGGTCAAAAGACTAGCTATTAAAACTAACATTACATATTCATCCATACTTCCAATAATAACTTCAGCTTTCCCAGATATATAATATATTCTTACAAATTTCAAGCACATTAAAATTTTAAAATTAAAAGGAGAAGCATTCACCAGGAAATAGATACTTAACCTGAAGATTTTCCAGCCTAATGTTGACTGTTCTGTTGATTTTTCATTTTTATGCCTGAACTAAAAAAAAAAATAAAAATCCATCTGATTTGGAAAACACCAACATTAAAAACTTAATTAATGAAATTAAAACTATAAATCCATTCTGATTACTTCAAAAGATTTAATTTAATTGAAAAGGTCTTTTCTATTTTTGTTTAGCTTTTAGTTATCTAACACTGAATTGTTCTTAATATTTCCTTGTCCAAAAAAAATCTGTCTCAAAAAGTCAAAAAGTTCATTTTCAAACTGTCAGATAAAACATTTCCATGTTTGCTTGATTTTTGTCCCTTCCTCCCTTGCCCTCATTCCCTGATCATTATATTTTGCCAGATATGATTGGATTGTTTCAGTGACACTGTTTCATAAAATGGATCTTCATGAAAATGTGCTTTTTATTGAAAAAATTAGGCCAGTTCTACCCACAATAACTGACTTAGGAGAGGCTGAGATGGAAAGTCTAAGATGGAAAATGCATACAGTACAATTATAAGAGCATGCCTGATTTAGCTTTTGTACAAGCAAGTTGACTGCAAAATGCATCTTTGCAGCTCATTTTAAATTTGTCTGAAAAGGAAATGTCACTTTTAGATGTTAATAGTCAGTGCACTTGCCTATAGATCATAATCCACCTACATAATTATTGTGCCACTTTTTACATAAAGCTTTTTGGGGAAGTGGCTGGAATCCTTATTTTTCTTGGTATTCAAAAGATTTATTGATTTGCCTGACATGTGTAATTCATTTGAGAATGAGCAAGTAGAAGGAATTTTTCTTGCATTGCTGGTTTGCAGAAGCCTTTTGTTTCATAGGTACATTGATATCTTTTCAGGGCATTCATAAAGGGCTCTTGGAAAAAAACCCTTTTCTTCTTTGTAGAATGAAATACTACAAAGAATTGTGGATAGCTACTATTAGGCTAGAATATCTTACTTAATTGGCAGAAATAAGTAGTGGGATATATGAAGCATATCTTTGGGGACAGCTATCTAGACAGAAATTTGTTATCCCATTTGCTCTATTCAATTATTTTAGGAAATGCACCCCTTTAGTTTCTGAACAGAAAACTATACAGAGAAAATATATTTCGTATTGCCTTATTTAGCTGATCTTGGGGGTGGGAAAGAACCTTATATTTTATTTCAAAACAATCTGGATTATGTAAAGGTACTTGAACTAATTTCCTATATATAGGCATCTTGAGCTTCTCACTGGAGCAGATTCATGTGAGTCTACAGGACAAATTTAACTGCATACATCAGCAGACTTCAACCAGATGTCAGGAGAGTGCCCCTGAAACTGGCTCTGCCCTACACTGGACCAACTCCCCCTGCCCCAGCCTCTGCTCACAGGACCACACTCCAGCCCTGAGCATGTCCTGTGTCCAGTTCTGGGCTCCTCAATAGAAGATAGAGGAGCTACTGGAGAGGGTCCAGTGGGGGGGTCACAAAGATGTTAAGGTGTTTGAAGCATTTCTCTTGTGAGGAGAGACTGCAGAACCTGGGCCTGTTTAGTCTAGAGGAGAGAAGACTGAGAGGGAATCTCATCAATACATATAAATATCTCAAAGGTGAGTGCCAAGAGGATGGTGCCAGGCTCCTTTTGGTGGTGCCCAGTGACAGGAGAAGGAGCAATGGCCATAAACTAAAACACAAGAAATTTCACCTTCCACCGTCTGAGGAAATATTTCTTTACATTGAGGATGGCAGAGCACTGAACAGGCTGCCCAGGGGGCTTGTGGCATTTCCCCCTCTGGAAATATTCAAAACCCACCTGGACACATTCCTGTCATTCCTGCGTCACCTGCTGTAAGTTACCAAGCTTTGGCAAGGGGTTGGACTGGGTGATCTCCCAAAGTCAATTCCAACCCTGAGAATTCTGATTCTGTGATTGCTGGAGTAAACTTGCACCAGGTTACCAGCATCTTTCTGCATTGGGAGGCACAAACTGGCCACGAGTTGTACTCAGATAAGGTCTAACAATGAGTGCTGGGTGGAGGAATGACTGACTGATGCAGCCCTGGATGCTGTCGTATGTCGCTGCTGCCAAGGCTCACTGCCAGCTCCTGTCCAAACACCAGCGCCCCCAGCATCCTTTTCCCAGGGCTGCTCCCTGGACAGCCTGATCCCTGTATCATTGTATGAGGCAATACTTTTCAAGGTGCAGCACTGTGCATTTGCTTTTTCATTAAACATTCCAGTTTATCTTCTGTGCAGGGGTATCCCTCTGTCCTGCCTCCATTCTATTCAAAATATCCCCAGGAATAACAAAGGTGTCTCCTGACATTTGATCATAATATTTCTATTTAAAATTCCTACTTATTCCCATTTTATCTGTCAAGTATTTATCTGAATGCACTTTGCCCTCATGTTTTCTTAGTCACCTAATATAGAAATTTGGACTTTTCTCCACATTAGTGTCGATGGCCTCCTGCTGCCATCAAATCTTGCAGATACAAGTATGCCGTGCTCTCTCACCCTTTATCAATTTCTAAAACTGTCAGAAATATTTTGGGAGAAAGGAAAAAACCCCTTACGGTTCCTACATTTGAACATGTTTACCAACATGATTATCTTAGCTTTTTATTCAGACTTGTGCTCTGCAGCTCTCACTAGATGGATGGATTATTTACCAGGTTTCAATATTATTTTTTAAAAAATAATGTCATCTTTAGCAGTTTTCAGCTGGTAATAAATGTTATTTGAAGAGTCATCCATGCCTACTTGCAAGAGACTAGATACAGAGAGGTATCAGCTGTAGAAGCATGGTAGAAGATCATAAGTGGAATAAAAGCTTTAAGTGAAAATCTAGAGTCTGCAAAAGTGAACATTATTTGGATTATTATTTCAGTAAACTGACTGCCAAAAAGATATCTCTGAGTCAGTAAAGTCCTGCTCTGACTAATCTTGCAGATAATGAGGATGTATAGACTAAAAGGATGTATGGATATTTGGATTGAGGGCATCATTTGTCCCTCAGCTGTAGCTGGTGCTAGTACTAGTTAATAGCTGGGAGCAGTCACACATACAGTGCTTTTAATCAGAGGATAAAAATCAAAGTGTAACAGTTATTTCCTTACAAGCAAACTGCATATTCCAACAAATCCACAATTAGTTACATCAGCATTACTTGAAAAGTGCAAGAGGAACAGTATGCAAAAGAGGCAGCTCATTAAACCCACAGTTGCTCGTTATTAGTGTTCTTGGAAGAGACTGAGTTTATAACTCAAGATAAAGTCATAAGGCACAGGATGAATAGAATTGCACTTATTTTGTTAAAAAAAAAAATCAGAGTATGGCAATGATGGAAATGAATGTATTTTCTTTTCCCCCCCTCCATTTTTAAGTTATTATCTCACTTTTAAAAGAAACCAATAATATACTGAAAGTCTACATGCTAGAACTTTTGTGCAAAAGATTGATTTAAAAGGTTTTAATTGAGCTATGACTTCTAAATATGTTATTATAAAACTGTTTTTTTTGCAACATAAAGTGTATGATCCTAAGCATCATAGTTTTTTCATAAGTAGTATTTAGGCTGAACTAATGCTTTATCACCAAATTAGAAAATGAGCCAGTATTAGCCCTATACATATGATAAAGTACGAAACTGAAACATTTTGAGACGCTATTAGTTTTCTAAAGAAATTATACACTTTTCTTATTTTGTAAAGTCTAAAGACAAAATATGAATTGATGACTAATATCAGCATTTAGGTGGAATCATCATAGACATTTTGTACAGCAAGATATAAAAAACCAGTATGTATTAAAGGCCCAGCAGTAACTTACCCGATAGAACTGTATTTTATTTTTCTATCAAATCCCTTATTTTGCTCTCCTTTCTTTAAATATCAGTATATACACAATGTATATGGATACATATGTCCCCATATGTTCTTTTTCAAATACTTCTCCTTTTAACATTTAATGCTCATTTTCAGTCTAACTGAAAACTCATTAATAACAACAGAATGCTCCACTGCTTTCAGCAGGTTTTGGATCCCATTTGTGCTTACCTTGGATGCTTTGTGCAGCACTGCCAAAGCACTGAGGGACTCATAATACAGGGTAAGTATTCTTGCTTTGTCTATCCTGGTTATTCAAATGTGATCACAGTTTTCTGGCCCTGAGGCAAATGGTAAGAGACCCATATCAGCACTACTGACTCTGCTTGCCCTCCACAGCAGAGAGAAATCCAAATAATTTGCTGGGAATAGTCCCTGGGCTGTCTTGTCCTGAACCACGCCCAGATCTGTCTGGAAGGGACCCTGCCAGGTCCCAGGGGACTGCTCTGCGCTTCGACTGCGCTCAGGAGCGAGCTGCCATTCCAAGGACATCCCTTGGCATTGGCTCGTTTAGTAAAACAGATACTTCACTTTGACAGTGCTAGTTACCACAACCACAAATCAGTGTGAATATTAATCTATCTCAGGAGAAAAAACAGGAAAAATATGGAATTAAAACTACCTCAAAATCACATGATGCTGGCGGAGCACTGAACTGTTGCACAGATACTGAAGCCACATTTAAAGGTTTCATGACTGTACAGGGAGAGCAGATTCTCCTTAGTTCTGCTTTGGTATAAATGGAAGTCATGCATTTCTCTCAGTATGATTTGACATGACCATTCTTTTAAGGCACATATTTCTTTTCCTTAATTAAACAGAGCTAAGGATGAGTTTCCAGCTGATGAAATTGTCTCAAGCTAGGCAGGATGTATCTCAGTCCTAAAGCTGAAACAATTCCAGTATAAAATCAAACATTATTTCTTCATTCATGGAAAGCATGACTTTCTGTAACTAATGAACGCACAGTTTTAGGTACCAAGACCCACAGTTATACATTCTCTATCAGCAACTATGAAAACAGGAAAACACCTAAATTCTGGGAGATAAATTCATGTAGTAGAGGATGAGAAGCTTCTTGTACCTGTGCTACCATGGAATGTAAAAGCTAAATAGCTCAATTTCCTTAAAATGTACAGCTGGTATCCAGCAAAATCTAAATTTCAAATCAAGCAGCTTGTCATCAAACATGTTAAAAAGACAGAACTGATGGACCCTATTAACCAGGATCTGAAAGTCAAGAATACACTGAATCCTAATAGCTGACCCTGGATATTTTTTTACATTTACTGTGACAAATGGACATTGTCAAGTGAGGAGGAAAAAAAATAAAATTTGGTGATTTCAGAAAATTTGCAGATATTTTTTGATAAAGGAAAGGAAGTTTAAATAAGGTCAGATAATTTTATTTTGGCTCAAATATTTACCCCTGTGTTTTGTTATACTTTTCAGTAACACTTGGTGGCTCCTGTTTTGCTCTGACTTACTGTTGAGATATTTTTTGTCTGTGGCATTTGCTAGCTACCCTCAGCACAGTTTGTCTTGGGTGTCCTTTTGCTGGATAAATGCATGTTTCTTTAGAATAATTCGGTTTACTCATACGAAGGTCACGGTGTGACCCTCTGTAACACAGCTGTTTACTTTGTCTGCTGAGAGCTGGAGGCAAACAGCTCCATCATATTTGCTGAAAGAAATGGAGCAGGCTGAAAACTGTCAAGACAGGATTCCTCCAGCCTATTAGCATGTGCTGCCTGTCTCACTCTTCTAGCTGTGCTGCTGGCTGCCACTGCCATCAGAGGCAATAATTATTCATTGGCTTATTTCACTTCACAAAGCCTACCCTTAGCAGAAGTTGTCTAGGATTCTCCCCCCTCCAGTAATGCTCTAAGGATGGTAGCAATGAATTTGTGCTGTCACTTCCAGTATCCTTTCCCTCTGAGCTGTGTAAGTGGAGCTATCAGATGGTGTTACAAGTTCCTCCAGAAGCCACATTCCTTGATGGAGCAGGTAAATACAGAAACAAACCACTTATTTTGTCTGGGAGGCTGCATTTGTGAAAGCTTTGTGTGAACACTGGAAAGCAAAGAGACACAGGCCATGAAGAATATCAAGTGACAAAACTCATTCTGCCTGAAGAAAGAGTTCCTCTGAAGAATTTTGTGTTAGTGATACCAATCAGACAAATTTCAGAGGATGAGGCTGGTGGTAAGAAGGAAGCTGCAGAAGCAGCTGCAGGAACGCCTAGGTCTGGTTCAGCCCTTAAGAGCCATCAGCTCAATTATAATTTTGTAAATCACAGCTCTGGAAAGTACACACCTAGAACAAGGTTTCTTCTGCTTTCTTTTCTGATGATATGTGCTGGTGGAAAGACTGTGATCTCATTTTACATTTAGTTCACTGTCAATCACATTACAAGCTACAAACCTTTCCCTCTTTCTTAGCAGCAATGTTAGGGACATCACTGGATCAGGTAAACTCTCAGAGCTGGTGTGGGTTGCCTTTTTTCCCTGTCTGGAGGACTCTGGATTGTTTCAATTATTACTTTTTTTTTAAAAAAAAATAAAAAGAAGTGGAGAAAACAGCTTTCTCAAACAGTGGTAAAGGATAAAGAATATCTGGACAGGCTGCCATTTCTCCTGCCTGATAGTACCTGAGCAAGAACTTGGAACACCATTTCAGTGCAGCAAGTGAGCTAGACTCCAGTCAGTGTATGTGTTTCAGATTTCAATTCTGAGGATTTCACTCGTCCCATCTTCTCTAGGAACTGATTTCTGCAGGCCTTCCTGAGGCCCATAACAAACCACACAGGGCAGGAAAGAGGAGAGCACAGCTTGGGACAGTATTCTGCCTTAGAAGACCCATTTCTTCCCTCCATGTCCTCGTGTTCCCCACCTTTTCAAGTCCAATATGGAAAAGAAGTTGTTGATTTTACTCTGTTAATTGTTTTATTTACTGCTAGGTGTGTTAATTGGCTGACCAAAGAGTCTACTTTTTGTATTTGTGTGTTTAAAAACATGCTGGTGTGCTGGAAAAGGAAAAGGCAATTTGCTGAGAAAATGTGACAAGACGCTGTCTCAACCTTCCTCCCTCTCAAACACAGTTTCAAATATTGTAAAAATAAACGAACAAAATCACAAACAAACAAACAAACAAACAAACAAATGCACACTTAGGTATTTGATACTTCCACAAGCATCACATCAGTTCTATTTACTTCTGTCAGAATGTTTCTACAGATATTTTTCAGGATATCTCATAACAGCTCTGGCAGTGACTGCAATGCAGAAGTCTTGGCATAAGTGACTGCACTGAGCAGATAATTTTTTTGAGCAGATCCTGAGGAGCAATCCAAGGAATACTTTTGGTTTAACTGTATTGTAATCCTGTGCATCAAATAGGGACACCTGTTCGGGAAAACTTCTCAGATAACATACGTATTTTGCTTTCTAAGTGAGATTCTAAGACAAAAAATTAATTTAGATATCTATTTAGTTTCATTTAAAGTTCATTTTGAAAGAGTGATGGTCAATGACACTGTCATTAACCTCAAATCAAGAACATATGGCCATCGCAGATGCAGTGTGATAAACATCCACACTGTGCAAAGACACAGATAATTAGTAGCTAAAAACTCTCTATAAATATTACTACTATGTGAGGATTGTTCTGCAATCAGCCCCTAAGGAAAGAGCAAAGAGAAATAATGAAATATAAAACTTCAGGTCTAATTTATCATGTTTTTTTTGTTTTGAAAATTTCACCACACAAAGGATAAAACTAATTATGCTTTTCATTCTAAAGGAGAATAAAAACGCAAGCCAAAAGAGCACTGAACTTGAAGGCTTCTGTATTTTCTCATTCATCAGTGGTGCCAGGAAGAAGGCAAATATCCCTACCTGCTTTAAATGCTACTCTTACCTCCAGTACTCCACTTCTAATCACTTGACTACTCTCTCACAGCAGAGTGTAGCAGTGTAGGAGAGAGCATGAGTGTCAGGGTACCCTCACGTTTATGATCAGTCTTTTTATCAGTTTCTTTAAAATTGTCTTCTCTTGCTCCTCCATCCAGCCCCACAAAATTCCAAAGCTGAAACTGGAACCTAATCCACACATCCAGGTCTATAGAGTTTCAGAGTTTCATGATGAGCTGCATGAGTCCTGCTAATAATTTTGGGTCATCACTGAAAGGCTGGAATTTGAACAGCTCTTGGATACCTGAGCCAAAGAGTTTAGAAGTAGCTTGTTTTTTTTATAACACAGTCATACCCTTAAATGCCAACCCAACCAATGTTGAAATGACTACTCTTGAATTTATCTAGGTCCAAAAAAAGGTCAACACATTTAGTTGTTGATGTTTTCAGTAAGAAGCATTTTACTATATTTTAGGAGGACCATTTCAGTACTTTACAAATATTTTTGAAAGCCTGGACATGAAAGAATATTTACTTCTGCACAGTATTTTAGTGTGCTTGATTTTCATTTCAGCCTAAAACAAATATAAATGTCACAATCTTGACATTTTCTGTGAAATGGAATTATCGTTCTCTACTGAGGTTCTTCACAAAAGATAATTTAATGCTGAGATGGACATAAAGAAATTAAAAACATCTGAAAAGATTTCTCACTTAAGCTAAGAATTTAATTGGAGACCTTCTTTAAAATATGTGTCCATATTTCATTCTTCATTATGTTTCAAATGCCAGAATTCCTTTAAAATGAGGTGACATGGCATTTATTGCCAAATAACCATATTCTTATTTGGTATCAGGAATATGTGTGCCACAAATCAATTTCTTTCTCAGATATGGCTAATTTCTCACAATTGGTTTACAATTAATGATGTAGTGGTTCCTATACAAAGTCATTTATGTTTCTGTATTGTGAATTACAAATAAAATTCTTGTTATTTAAAGAAGCCCATAATGCTGTTAGTAAAGAGACAGCTTTCTGAACCATTACTGAATTTGGAATTATGATGCCATATCAGATGTTGAAGAAAAGACATTGCTATGAAAATAAAAATCCTTTAAATGTCTACCTGAATGATCCAAGTCACAATTAAAAGTGGGATACTATTAAAAAATTCAGGTTTGAAATGCACTAAGCTCAACCAGTATGGTGTACTCAAGTATCAGACAGCATGGAGGGGACACAAAGTAAATCCAGCTCAATGTAAAGGATGCAAAACAGAGTCATTAATTTAAAAGCAATGCCTGCAGTTCTCAGAAATGGACTATATAAAAGGAACAGAAAAGTCAGTGCAATTAATTTCTCCCAGTGCTCCTCCTCCTCAGCAGTGACTTGGTATGAATATGAGAGAGCCTGCATGGGTCAGATCAAGGTGCTGCCTAGTCTAGGATCCCTTTCCAGTAGCCACAGATAGTTACAGTGTAAGGTCAATGGAAATAAAAAATGCAGTGATATTTTCCCCTGTGCTCCCAGGGCTGCCTAGTCTCCTTCAACCTCTATTTCACTGATATAGCTTTCACAAATATAAGGAGGAGTGATAAAAATTTTATTTTCACTACAAGCACTTAAAATTTAAATAAATATGAATTTTTATGGCAATACCCACTTTTTAACTTGAAAATTAGACTTTATTTGTTTTTCTAATGATCTTTGGGTTAAAATTATTTATGGTAGTCACACACAAAGCTTCTTTCAATGTTGGAACAGATAACCAAAGTAAATTCCATATGATGTGGTTTTAGGCTGTAACAGTACAAACAGTGACATCAACCAGAAATGGAAATGCTTTAGTGAAGAAAAGTCATAACAGAAACCCAGAAAAGTCTTCAGCAGTAAAATATACTAGTTTTCAGACATTCTGAAATGGAAAATTAGTCTTGATACATTGTATATATCCTGAAACAACAACACTTTTCTGTGATACATTATCCAGATAATGGAGGACTTGTAGATCAGGAGAAGATTGCAGATTAAGGAGGTATCTTTCAGGCTGTATAGTCCATAGATATTCTGAAAACAGGAATTGAGTGTACTTTCTTGAGACTCTTCTAATATTTTTCTGCTGCAATAATAGAAACCACAAATATTTCCTCAGAAAAATCACCCAGCATATGCTGAATGGCAACTGTATTGCCAGCAGTTCTGTCTACTCCTGTGTAATTTTCTGTATAGGGCATCTGCGGCCAGCCAAGAAAGGGTGTTTTTGTAATGAGATACATTGAACTCTTACTAGCAGTACTTCCTCCCACTTTTCTGCACCTACAGCAAGAGATTCAGACTGAGAGTTGCAAGTAGTCTGTAGTGTAGGTTTGCCAATGGCACTAAACTGGGAAGAGCTGTTGACTCCCTTGAGGAGGCCCTGCAGAGAGATGGACAATCAACAATTCTATGAAGTTTTAACAAGTGTTGTACTCTGCACTTTGGATGAGGCAACCCTGGATGTATGGACAGACTGGGGAATGAGAGGCTGGAGAGCAGGGCCATGGAAAGGGACCTGGGGGTCACATCCTGGTGGATGGCAAGGTGAACATGGGCCAGCAGTGCCCTGGCAGCCAGGAGGGCCATCCCTGTCCTGGGGACATCAGGCACAGCATGGCCAGCCAGGCAAGGGAGGGATTGTGTATCAGGAAAAGTTTCTCACCCAGAGGGTGGCTGGACACCGGAGGAGGCTCCCCAGGTAAGTGGTCACAGCACCAAGCCTGTTTTACTTTGACTGTTTGGCCAACACTGTTTGGACTCTTGGAGTGTCCTGCACAGTGCCTGGAATCAGACATGCTCCTGATAAGTGTCTTTCAACTCCACATATTCTATCAGAGGTTAATAACTCTCCTGTGTTTAGATATCTGATTTGAAAATTAGTCACAGAAAGTCACCCTCACTCGCTATTAATTAAGGCAATTATGTAAAATGATATTAATCTCTCTCTGAAAAGTGTGCTGAAGCTTAATTGACTAAAGTTTTAATGATTTGAGAATTTTTCTTTGAAGACATAGAACCTCAATGCCTTATACAATCATTCCTCTGGCATTTACAGGTAAAAGATAAAAGTTGAAAACACAGCTTTTTGTAAGTTGTTAGCTTTTGCCACAAAGAAAGTATATCTATTTCATTGTACAAATAGGAAGGAAATGGAAATATGATTGTTATCTTTATTAAGTTGCTTAAGACAAAAAGTTGAGTGGCTTAGAGGGTAAAGGCCTGGGATTTTATTACAGAAACACAAGTAGGGATTTAATTTGCAATCCACTGTTGAGACGTTAGCTGCACAACAGCTTGCTCTATCTGATGATAAGGGAAAATTATTTATTAGCTATCAAAAGGATACCTACCTTTGACACGACAGTACTTTTCATACATATACATTGCATTTTGTTCTCCAAGTTTAAGTCAACTCAATAGAGAGTATTTGGCAAGTTTTAGTCCCAAAGCACATCGAAGTATCTGTACTATCTTCCAGTTGTAACTATCTTCCCGTGACTTTCAGTGCTTTAACTGGAGAATGTGTGGAATAAGACACTGGTAGCTTCACATATCATATTGAGAATTCCCACTTAGGAAGTAAGTGAGGATTCTTGTGAGGATTCTCAAAAGGATTCATGCAGTGAATTGATGTCAAGGATACTGGACAAACAATAACAATATTGGTAACAATAAATTGTTAACAATGTAAAATTTTCACACCTTTGCTATTGTTACCAAACTGTTTGGAAAGAAATAGGTCACCGAAGAATGGGTAGACTTGAATATACAGATTTATGAGTACTGAAACACTGCTTCACAAAACTTGACTTGACGTGTATACATTGGTGATGTATATAAAGGAAATGTCTTCCTAATTTTACTTCTTAGGCACCTAGATGTGGGATTGCAAACTTCAAAATCTGAGTATCATTCCTCCACACCAAGGAACAGAAAATTCTGTCCTTGCTCATAAATATTTAGTATTAAATACTTAAACATGTGATTGTCTCTTCCTTTTACAAGGAGTGTCTTATATATTGAATATTCAAAAACATTTGGAAATCCTGCTAAGGAGCACTGTTTTGTGATTGAAGTATTGAATTTGCTTTCATGAGGTCTAGTTTCAAATCTCAGGTCCTGTCTATTTCAGTAGGGGCTCTGCTCTCTCAAACTGACCACTCCGTTTCAAGCTGTCTTGGAAACAAAGGTTTTCCCTTCTAGAAATTACAGAGAAAAGATTTGTGTGTGTGTGCGTATTACCAGTTATCTGCACTCGTCTCATTTTATATGGAGTAAAAAAAATCCCTGCATAACAATGCAGCTGCAGTTGCAATGACAACTCTCTCTAACCTTTGAGAAATCACCTTATCTAGGTTCTCACCTGTTATAGCTTTGTTTATTTGAACTATCAGCTTTGCAGAGCAAAAAACTTCTCTAGTTACATGTGAAGTATTTTGCACGAAATTGCATACTGTATGATCCTGATCATTATTTGAACCAGGAGGGGCTACTGATGTTTTAAAAAAAAAAGCTAGGCTCAACCACCAAGAAAAGAAAGTTGTTGCTATTTGATTTTTTTTTGTTGTTGCCCTTCTGAAAGAGAAATGCTCTCAGTTCAGTTCACAATAACTCTTCAGCGCATGAGAAAACCACAGATGTGTTCTACTGTAATTCTGGATGAGCTTTTCTCACAAAGAGGTCAGGAGCCAAAAGGACATAAGTGTTCTCAGGCCTTGAAATTACTCCTCCAGGCGAGAGGGAGGCATGCTGGGGGATCTGTCTGTCTTGCACTTATATTGGCAAGCAGGCTTTCATCTCCAAGGCTGATGATCCCATACAGAAACTCCCTGATTCCTATAGGTAACTCACCATGACTTCAATATGGCCCAAAATTTTACTTTCTAGTTTCAGTTAAGATTGGCAATAGGCTATATGTTCTGAAAATAAAGCGAACTGCACAATATAGACTGTCCTAGGCCATGTATTCAACTTTAATGAAATTCTATTTTTTCTTTTCACCATATCATTGTCAATAAAAAAATACTACAAATAATAAAAAGTAAGGAAGGAGTCTTCTAGGAACTTAATATGCATTAAGCAAGAGATGACAATAATATCAGAAAGTAGCACATGACAACTTCTAGTTTTACACAGCTTGTAAAGAGTCAGCTCTGATGACTGCCTCCTTATTACTTTGTGTGAAAGGTTAAATAATTTTTTTCCAGCTGTTACCCTAGAAAATAGATGAACACACGAAGTACATAAAAAAGGAAAATGATAAAAACACACACATTCACTTGCACTCACTTGCATTTCTTAGTTACTTTCAGTCCATCTACTTATCATTGAACTATTCATATGTAACTGCACTTAGTATACAGTAGCTTCCTACCTCATAAAATATTGATTCAGGTTTTTTATCGTATATCTTCCTTGAACTTTGATCTTTCATACTTAGTGCTCCCTTGATGAAATATTTAGAAGTACATTTTCCATGTGAAAGGTAAATTTAGAGGTTTTTTATGGTACCCTCTGTTAATGGACTAGCTTCAACCCACATGAGACTCAAGCTGAACTCTATCTTGGTCACATATTTAGTTGATCATAGCATTTGCAAAAATCTTCCATTCCAAAGCAACTTTTATTTTGAGACAAAGGTTATTTTTTTGACCTGTTTAGAGTGGTTTCCAATACTTTCTCACTAGCTGCACTGAGAGAGACTTGAGAAGATCCATCCAAAGAACTAACTTTAAGTTACTTCTCAGCAAATAAAGATGTATAAACTATGTGAGAAACCAACACTCCCAACTTCAAACAAACAAAGAAACAAACAAAGAAACAAACAAATCAACTTACAAACCATTTTAAAAACCAACAGAAAACATTTTATGTATATTTATAGGCAGAGAATGTTATTGAGTAATTTTGTCAAAGCAAGCAAAACTATTGCAATAACTCCTTTACCAATTTCATCAATTCAAATACTTAACATCAGAAAAAAACATTCTCTTGAAGCTGAGAAATAATAAAGTCTCAATTCATACTCATTTACCATACAGGATTGAATTTGGCATACAAGAACAAGCAAGGTCCAGCTAAAGCTTTTTCAGGGCCTGGAGGACCCAAGGGTTCTGTCCACCACAGTTTCCGATAGCTGAATGTCTCATCTCCACCTAGACACTGACTTTCATGAAGCTTGTAAAATCCCAGTTAGTTTTGGGACCTTTTATCTCCTTGTTGTATTTAGTTGAAGGCAATTTTGGCTGAAGGTTGCCTAAGTTTTGCCTAAATTCTTAGGAATAGAGATGTAGGGTGGCAGACAGACATACACATACACAGAGCAAGAACAAACACCTGCTTCTGTTATAGTATAGCTGTGTAAATCAGAATATGATACTAAGATCAGTGGAACAGTAGATATTTAAGAAAATGGACAGTGAATAATAAGAGAATCCATCCTGTTCTCTACAGGATTGTTTTGTATTTCAAAAGTACGACTTGGGCTTCTTCCCAAAGAGGTGGCACATCAATAGGGCAATGGAAGTACATCTACACCAAGCCATGTAGCGTGGGCAAAACACAGGAGGAGCTGGAAGACACTGTGCAGCTGGAAAACTATGATATAGCTGAAATAATGGAAAGTGATATTTTTGCAGCTAGACTCAATGATCTTAATGTTCTTTTCAAATCTAAGTAATTCTATGATTCTGTATTGCCCATTTTGAATATGCTGTGCACAGCTCTTGATTAAGACAAGCTGTTTAGACAGATAGAAGTGAAGAAGCAGAGAAAACAGTCTAGAGATTTTCTCACTAAATTATAAATTCACAAACTTACAAAATTATAAATTCACAAATTTTAAAAAAAATATGTATTTTAATGGGGAAAAAAGTATAAAGTATACTATATAAAGTATACTGAATAGGACTCAGTAGAAAATATTTTTTTTTATATCTGAAAAGTAATGCAAAGACTGGAGTCAGGGTTGTTACTGAGATGCAGAACCAGGGTTTAGTTCAACTTTTAAAATAGTTTTCACTGCATGACTCTCAGTCCAAGCATTATTTACGGAATAATAAAGACTATATCACCAAATACAGAATTTCATGGAAATGAAATGATCAAACTTTAAATGACAGTCTTCAAAGTAATGCACATGTACTGGTCACCTAGCCATATATTTATTCAAAATATTTTTATAGTTTGATAACAGAAACTCATTTTTCACACAATGTTACATCTGTGTTTATTTTACTGAGAAAGCTGGAATGTTAAAAGAACCTTTAAACTTGTGTCATACAAAAATTTTGTAAAAGAGAAGTTGAAATCTCAGACAAAACCTGAAGACATATAGTTTTTATATGTAATTTATATTCTGTATGTGTTTCTTATGACTACATCTGACCTTTAAAAAAAACCCAGACCACTGAAGGTTTTCATTTTGCATTTTTGCTCACTTTATCAGTTTCCAGGGTAAGAAAGGTTTGATGCAGAAAAAATTCACAACACAGAAGCACAGAGAACTATCTTACCTTCTGGCTCCCTGATCTTACGTCCTGCTGCAGATTTTCGTAGCACACTCCTTCCTGAGTTGAACAAGCTAGTTAACTCATCAAGGGGACTGGTCAGCGACCTTGAGTTTGTAGGGCTGTATGGAAATGAAGATGATGAATTTGAGTTCAACTTCCTGTGATCTGCTCTTGCCACCTTTGGGGAGTAAGGCAGTTTGGAGAATGGATAAGATGAGCATCCAAGCTGAGCAGGACTGGGTCTCTGAGGTACTTTTGACAGATCTGAATTTGTACCTGTCTTCCCTGCATTAATCAGAAAACTAGCACAAGTCTCTGGAGCTGATGCAAAATGTGTGGAAGCCCGGTAGGAAGCAGGAAGTGGTACAGGAGGAGGGGGTGGTGGCAGTGGAGGAGGTGGTGTGGAAGGAGGAGTCACTTTGGTGGAAACGCTGAACACAATCAAGGCTGGAGATACTGGTCTTTCATTCTCCCCTTTTTGGCCTTTGGAGTACTGGGGGGATAATGGACTTGAGCCTTCTGACTGCACAGGGTATTTCAGATTGGTTTCCAAAACAGGAAGCTTTTTGACCTCTAGTGGTGTTAAAGGTGATTCATCAGAAGCAGGTGAACATGTGACAGGGGTTGGAGGAAATACAAGGAGTGGTGGTCTGTGGGGGAGCAAATTTGGGAAAGGGGCCGGAATGTCACATGAGTCTTTATAGATCAAAGCTTGACTGGTTCCATCCAATGTTCCATCTTCAATGTTAACATTTTTTTTGCTTTCAAACAACAGAGGAGGAGATCCAGTCACTACTGGAATTATTCCATTACCAGTGCTTGCTTCTTCTGGTAGAAAATATTTCATTTCTTCATATACAGACTCTCCTTGTTCTGGACTCTCTGCTTCAGCAGAACTGCTTTTCACTGCATTCCCTACCATTTCAATATAGACAGGCTCATTTTCCTCCTCTTCTTGTGATATAAAGAGACTCAACACACCATGTTGTGGTCCGTCAGTAGAAGCAGCTCTCTGTACAGTGACAGTGTCATAGACACTTGGTTTAACTACTGTGCTTGCTTTTTTTACATCCCCAGGCTTTTGGCCAGGTATTTCTTCATAAGAGCCACTAAGTTTTGTATTTGGACTTCGCTTTGGTTTTCTGGGAGGTATTTTTTTCATGGTACTATAGTCATCACTGTGTGGTCTTGGACGGGTCAGCACTAGGAAAGTGAAAAACATCTGTGTTAACAAGTTAAAGTCAGCACTGGTCTAGTACTTTAAGCCCTCAAATGTTGCCCATTTAGCTCTCCAATGAGCAGCAGTCACGAATACATGGCTTCAAGCAAAATAATAAAAACTTCTAGAAATAAACCACAGAATTTTCACCTACCCAACCACAGGCCTTTGTAACCTGGGCATATAATCTTTGGTAATCCCTACTGCTACTAAAAGATGAGAATTTACACCTGAGGAAGTATATTTTGAATCCAGTTGTGCACTGCATGATCTGTAACATATGGAAATATGTGCTTGTTTCTCCTTTTGCTCCAAGGGAGAGTGGCATGCTTTCAACGAGGAGTCAGCACAGCACTGCTTTGACACATATGTGATTGCTAGGAACTGAAATATCCCTCTGTTATGTAATACGTATAAAACTCTAATTATAGGATGATATTATGCCCCTCTCTTCCTTTGTACTGAAGGTGTGGAAATAATTTATAACTTTAGGGAAACCCATAGCCTAAGGGCAAATCCCCAAGTGAGTATACATTTAACTAAACTAGATATCTCTTCATAGCCTCCAGGCATGTATGGAGTGAAGAGACTAGATACCTCAATGATTGGTCTTTTATGATCAAAATTAGATGGTATAAATCAGAGGTGGTTTTGGACAAAGATCCAGGAAACAGACATAATTCTTGGAAGGTGAGTACATGGCAGAGAAACTCGCCCTTTTGTTTTATATATATAAGAATTTCAAAAATTGTTTTGTGAGTATACATAAGCATTATTGTTAAAACAACACATACATATATAAATTGTTGTTCTAACAAAGCACCTCTGCTAGAACTTCTTGGTAAAATCAATAATCACTTTCAGATTTGGACACAGAAAAATAAATTACTATACACCTCCATAAACCATACTTATTTAAAAATATGATGGGTATAGTTCGTATCTCCTTACATAGAGCTTGAATGAGCAAGGAAGAGGTTAAGAAAAATGGACTCTCACCTAATGAACTGTACATGAGAACAGTAATTATTTTGAGAGAGGTGGCTGCAAAGATTTCTATTCATATTATGCAGGACTAGGGAGTTATAGGGAGCTTTAAATCCAACCTGAAGGATCTCCCTTGATAAACCTTGAAGATCATTTATACAAAACATGACAAGTCAGGTTCATCAAGGAAAGCAGAATGCATTCCTTTCCTTCATCTTCTACCCATTCATTTCAAAGGTAAAGGAGAATAAAACAAGTGAACTCAAAACCATGCTATGTGCACCATATGCACTGTGAGACACTTTGGGACACTTGTAGCACTTCTAAATAAAAATCACTGTAACCAAATTATAGTAAAAAAACCCCAAACAAACAAACACTGAATACACAAGTTATTCATGTAAGCATAGAATATAAAATGTAGGAGAAAGTTTAATGTTTACATCAGTGAAATTCAAGATTCAAGCATTCTTTTTTAGTGATGCAAGATATACTAACAGTTGAAAAGGTAAAATCAAACGGTCAGTGGGGTAGAATAGCTCATGTTGGCAGATTACTTGATTCTAGACAGATTTATACAAATAGGTCTTGGTTGTTGACAAACTGGGCAATTAGAACACATGAGTATTATTTGCTGATTTGGGAACAAATGACAAATTGGCTAATTTTATTTACTGCCACTGAAATATTTCAAGGAAGTGGGACCTCTCAAAAGCATTGACTGTGTTTAAAAGGATCAAAGTGAGAAGAGTAAATCAATAACTCAGAGCAACATTTGCGACTGTCTCTGCCTTTATGTCTAACCTTCATTAGCGGTTTCCTTAGAAGCTGCCGACAAGCAAGCACTAACAGCCTCGTAGGAGGCACTCAGTCGTGTGTTGGGGTCCCTCTTTGGCTTGGGAGGAGGCTGTTTCCTTGGTGATGGCAGGCTATTGCTATCATCCATGCTGAAAACAGAGTGCAGGGAGGGGGATCTGATGGATGACCCAGCTGCAGAATGTACCAAGCCATCCACTGCCATGGGGACAGGGACAGAGCTGGAGTGGAAGTGCTTTGACGTTCGGCAGCCAGCAAAGCTGTCCTCAGAGACCTTCCCACCCTTGTCTTCAGCTCTGAAAACACAGAAAAGAGGCCCAGATGCATTATTCAAGCAATAACAATGAACCTGTTCATGCAAATGTAACAACAGCTTTTTGGTAAACAATCTCACAACTCCCCTGCTGTGTGGAGGGGATGTGTGTAGTAATCTTCTGACAAACAAATCCAGATCAAGCTGCTAGCTTTCTTCCATTTCCTGTTTCATGATAAATCAGGACACTGGCACTTTTTCACACAAATGCAGCCTTGGTTAAGCAGTCTCATATTGTTGACCAGACATTCACTGAATGAATTGTTCACACTTTGATTGCTACACACAATCAAAAGCTGGGTTTTTAATCTGAATGATAATTTCTGGGAAATCCATTTTAATAGAAAGTTACTGAGGCAGTAAATGCTGAGCCTTTATCATTATTTTCTAAAAAGACAACTATAAATTCTATTTAGATAATGCAAATCTTTAAAATATCAGAGAACCTTTTTAACTGGCTACATTGGCTGCTTGAGCAATTTCACCCATATATCCCTATGTCTTCCAGTTTGAACTTAATTATTAGTTATTACTTTTAATAATAATTTTTTTTATTATGATGCTATTTTTAGGTTTTATAATTACAATTTAATTTTTCGGTTTTTTTCGGTTTTTTTCTATTTGAATACATACTGAGAAATAACCTTCCAGATGCTTCTGATAAATTAATTTTTAACAAAAATTCTTCTGACAATTTATTCCTCCAAGAATCAGAACACTGAGACCCTTTTAACTTAGAGTAGTAATGTATTAGAGAGAACATGTCTATACTGCTGTTTTTCAAACAAATCCGAAGCATTTGTCTTTTTAAATTGTATTTCTGCATGGAAAATCACCAGAAGAGCTGAAATTCATGCACAGGATATAGCCAGCTGCCCATGTAGTAAATGAAATAGCAAAAGATGAAAGCATGGTGCTCAGTGGATAATTTGTTTTCACTGTAATGTTTAATTATAGTCTTTCCTACAAAGGCATTTCCTCCAATATGTAATCACTGGGATATTTGAAGCTAATTAAGCAGATGCACTGCCATTTTCACTTTTATTAAAGTCACTGACAAAATCAATGATAGCAAAGGGAGTTCTGGATGAAAATTAAGTTCCTGTGGAAAAATAAACATTTATATGTCCAGCAGGTTATAGACACATTCTTTCTATTGACACATACCGACTAACTGCAAATGCTAACTCTGCCCATTCAGCTGTCTAAGAGGGAAATCAGAAACTTCCTAGAAAATGGCTCTCCAGCATTTACTGGATTTGTAAAATGGGTACTCCTGAAAACTCTGTGAGTTACAAAAACCAGCATTTGCCTATTTTTAAATAAAAGCATCCTCCACACAATCAATCTACTTAATTCAGTGAGAAATCAGGATTTCTCCTGAAGTCTGGACTTTACTGTATTTTAATACTTTCCTAGCTGTTTTTCATTACCTTGGTAATTTCTCAGTGTTGGTATCTTAAGTCAGAGGAGTTTTTCTTTTGCTTGTTTGGTCTGATGAAATTAAACTATAATCTTTTTGTCACAGAATTAGAAGTATTTCTGTAAAAAAAGTAAGTGTCTCAGAGACATGAGTAAGTTACTCTAAGCTCTGTGCCCCCTGAAGAGGATACTGTAGTCCCTTTAAGTTTCTAGACTTAATTACCTGATATGCCCAGAAAAAATATGGCTTAACATTGGTTTGGGATGATCATGTACTTGAGAATCCTCTTGCAATCTCTCAGTCATTTCTACGGCTTTCCAAGCATGGAAGGAATTCACAAGAACTGACTCATTAATTCTTCACAGCAAGTGTTTCTCATCTTACCTTTTGTGGCTTTCTTCTGGCCTGCTTCTAGCCTCTCCCTTTTCCCTGTGGTAAGCAGCATTCATCTCATTGCGGAGCCGGTCATTTTCCCGAGCAATGTCAGAGGCATTTTGAATCACCAAGTCATCATATGCCTTCAATCCCATATCCTCAGCAGTTTGCAAGAAGCTTTTGATGGAGGTGATCTCTTGCTGTTTGATGCTCATCTTCCGTAGCAAGCGCTGGCGAGCTAGAAATCCTCTTACAACTACCATAGTGGAAGGAGAAAATATGGACCAATGAAAGACAGCTGATCGGGGAATTAACTTAATATCACTGTGCATTCTGCTGTAAACATGAGCAAGACAAGTTCAGTCAATATCTTACACAAATTAGGAAAGAAATCTGATGGCATATAAATATATATATTTCCATAGCAAAATGGAAATCTTTCCATTTTCTACTGCCAGTGCTTAAAACAAACTAGTAACAGTACATTCATAAATCTGAGCTGTCAGAACTCAAAATGTTTATTTTCGCTAAATGTTACTTTTTATTACATTAAAACATAGATGCAATAAAATCTATGCATCTTACATATACATAATGTAAGACATACCCATAGATGTATACTACAGATGGTGAAAGCATACACTTCCACTGCAAAGGTCAAAAGATAGTTGGTATCAAAATAAAAGCCTGGATAAATTAACTGCAGTAAATGCAGTAGGAATTAAATGATTGCTGTTGGTCAGCTTTAAAAAATGATTTAATTGTTTCATTGTACCTAATACTGCATCAAAATCACAACCAACACAAGATTTTGATTTTGTTTTGACTTAAAGACCTTCACTTCTCATTTCCTTTCAGCTAAAACAATTAGGTTAATTTAATGCAAATTTCTTAAATGTATCTGTCACATCATATCTGCATTTTTCAGTTAGAAGTTTTCATCTACATTGCATCAGCTTCATGTATCTATTAGACTTTTTCTTCACACATTGTCATCTTTATGCTGGGAAAAGATTTTAATGCACCTCCTATAATAGCTTCCTGCATCACTTTCCTATGTATGTATATTCATTACAAGAAATCCTACTCAGATACCACTCAGTACCCTGGATTCTCTGAGGTACAGTTGATCAGAAACACGAGGCACAGGGGCCTCTGTGGCCATAACAAATTGGGCACCATTTTAATCCCAGTGCCTGCAACAGGTGGCGTCAATATTCTCTAAACCAATGTTTTGGCTTAGAAGGAAGAAATATGCTAACTGAATATACTGTGTTTGTGTGGGTGTTTGAGGTTTTTTTTTAAGTTCCACAAGACCATGTTTCTTCCCAGATCTAGAACCACAGATCTGGTGGTATGTATCCCACAGGGAAGAACTGGTTTTAGAATTATTTGTCTGTTGTTTTAAATACTCTCGGTTTTCATCACTTGTATCAAAACCAGGTCAAACTTCATCATTGCTTCTTATGGTTACTCTCTTTCTGGTCAACTGAAAGCTTTTCATCAGTGAAGGCAGCAGACAACAGCCTGTGTAAGGTTTGAGTTTGGGGGAAGATACAGAGAAAGTTGATTGCAGGATAAAAGAGTTATAACACATTAGTTATTCAGAACAACATAGTTAAATTTCAGATTTAGGATCACTGCAGAACAACATTAAATGAAGAGTCAAGCTGAAATAATCTAAAGGAAGAATATCAACAGAGAAAGATGCAATTAGTCTTCCATGAATATAAAATGTTATTGAATAAAATAAACAGCCAAAGCATAGGGTAGTGTAAGGTATTTTCTATCATTCTCTAGAGCCTTGTTTAGAAAGAAAAAAAAGATTTCTTTTTTAGAAATGCTCTGTGCCCAGTTGACAAAATATAAGAAATGCTCATGTTAACATACTAAGACTACTTCTATCCAAAATTGACTAGGTTTGAAAACCTTCAAATTCAGATTCTTTGAAATAATTTCTAATAATAATTTATGATAGACAGCTTTGAAGGTTTATACTTTTATAATCACAACCAATCAATGCCTTTAATTACGTTCCATAAAATCTGACTTCTTTAAATCCTGAAACATTAATGTACTTACCCAATTTACTTGAAAATGAAATGAATAGGATGGTTATTGTTGACAGTTTTATGAGAGTATTCATAATAAAGATATTACTGGGTCTGAATCTAAGGGTTATCCTTGCATAAAGAATGAATACATGCATAGAATATTATCAGAGTTCACTGCTCACAAATACAAAAATTTTGAAAGAGGTTAATAATAAAAAAATGCTTTTTCCTAAAATATTTTCTTTAAACCTATCTTCTGAAGAGCAAAAACAGTTAAGCATCAAACCCTGGTAGACCTTGGAAACAAAAAAAATATGTATTTTAAAATACCTTTTTTACAAGATGTTACTTTAAAACATCACACAGAGTGTGACAACACACACAGAGTCTGTGTGTGCTTTTAACTTGACCAAAAAAAAAGGGAAAAAAAAAGAAAGAAGATTGGTAGTACCACTAAGGTTGGCTAAAATAAAGAAATTAAGTGACCAGGTCTCTGACAGGATTGTTAGCAGGCATGAATGAGCGGCTTAGAATGAGCTCCTAGGATGGTCCAGTAAAACGAGAGCCAATTGTAACATTTAGAGACTACAGCTACTCTGAGTTATGCACTTTCACCAAAATGAAGAAGAAACATTCAACAAAGCTTTATGAGGAAGGCTTGGCTTGGCTTCCCTCTTTTGCATTCATTTTCATGAACTGATTACTTCAGGTTTTTCTTTAGACATTTCTCTACACTTCTCTATGAGAACATTTGAAAGGTTTTGGTTTTGGTTAAACAGAGAAGAACTTTATAACCCAAAAAACTGCTGTGAAATGAAACTCTCAGCTCTCAGACTTTTACTGCTCCATTTTATCTAGTACTGTTGGGTACTAGGCACTATGATTATCTTGTGAATTCTATCCTCATTTATGTAGATCTAAAATAATTCTCACTTATGCAAATTAAAATAATTGAGGTTAGCACCCATAGGGCAGAAAAATATCTAGTACTTGAGAGTTCATCTAAGGATGAGGATTAGAATGATCAAAATTCCAGTAGACCATGGATCTGGATTATGTGAGAAATTTATTAACTATTGTGTATAGGATGTATTCAAGTTAATTCCTCATCTACATGAACTCTAATGGAAGAACTTCAGCATAATTACCCTTCCTATGGGTACCAACAATTTTTACAGTGATTCAGGTCAAAAATATCATATGTAGTTCTCATACCTGCAGAAAAAAAAATGACAGTCTCTAAA
>VWYI01034269.1:0-31369 GCA_013399455.1 Anthoscopus minutus
TGGTGTTTGTGGGTTGATTTTCCTGACAGCTGCATGGGGGTGTCCCACTCTCCACAGTGCCCACCTGGCATGAGGAAGGAAAAGCAGCCCCAGCTGCTCTGGGGCTCTCCGTGGGACAAATGTGCCAAAATCCAGCCAGGGGACATTTAACTGTCCCTTATCCCAAGGACAACCGGACCCCAGAGCATCCCAGGGAAGGGCTGAACGAAAAACCCAGGCTCCATCCATCACACGCCCCCTCAAACACCTTGGGCAAACTGCTGAGGCTTTCCTCAGCCAAACAGCACCAACAGGCCTGGCCTACTTTGCAGGGATGTTTTTGAAGACAAATTTGTGTTTCCCTGGGGAAAAGGGACTCGTGGAAAATCTGTTCACCAAGGGAAATTTCGCCTCCCCGTTTGTAAATGAAGTGCTAAGGAGCTGTCTCCAGGGAGAAAGTTGCTTTTTTTTTTTTTCCTTTCTTTCCCCACGGAAGAAAAAATCCCCATCAAGATAAATTCCTGTCTATCAAATCAAAAGATCTTCGGTAACCTCTTCGGCTATTAAAGTCAAATAACGATCATAATGAGCGCTGCAGTTTCACTCATCTCAGAAGATAAAATAAGAAAAGCCAGGCCAATTTCCTTTTGCTTGCCAGCAGATAAGAGCCTGACCCAGATTGGCAGCGCTCAGCTGCCTCCACAGCTTTGATTTTTTTTTGGGGGGGAAGCTCAGTTCTGGCTGGGGGACCCCCAAACCAGGTGTGATGGGGAACACCAGCTTTGCTCTCCCACTTTTTCTTCTCCCTGAACACAAAATCAGTTTAAAGACTAAAGAAAAGGGGGAAAAAATAACCCCCTGCTCCAAGCTGGGAGTGCTGATCCCTTGGGAATGGCAGCCTGAGGTGGAGAAAAGCAGCAATTAATGCTTTGGAGAGGACCAGGTTTGTGCTGTTCCCCCCCCATGCCTTTCCATTAATTACATTTAAAAGTAGTTTCTGCCAAGCCTGACACTTTGCTATCATAAAAAGTTCTTTTTGTCACTTTTCCCCCTTCTTTTTGGCATCCCTGTGAGCGAGCAGGAGAGATGGAATGGGGTAAAATAATGCGATCTGATTGAGTAATGAATAAAGATTAATGAATTTTTGCTACCGTCAATGATTCTATGGTAATTGCTTTAATAATATAAAATTATTTTCTGCTCCAAACTATGATTAATGATGCCAACGGAGCATTTGAATCATGGGCCTTGTTTTTTTGCTAAGTTCACTGATTAAATACCTAATATAATAGTTTACTCTTAATTTTTCTATGGGCAGTAATCACCCACTAATTAATTGGGGCACCAGGGTTGAGCGAGCCTATTGTTTTGTGTATCAAAACTCTCCCTCATCTCTTGACTCCTCACCAACACAATTTAAAGGAGCAACACCTGCTTTTCCACAGTTTTTTCTTTATTTTCCACATCAAAAAAATGTTCATTAATTGTATTTTGAGGGTAGTGGGTTGTTGGTGGGAGGTGAAATGGGGGAACACTCGTTGTAAGGAGACAGAGTGAGCAGGGTCCTGTCCCAAAACCAAGGGGAGAAGAAGAAAAAAAATATTTTTCACCCCATTTTGGGACAAAACCATCGCATTTTGTAAATGTTTCATGTTCACTAGACCTTCCTGGACAAGGGCTCCTCATTTGCACCCCAAAATCTCCAGACCTCTGGACTTTTTTTGCCTCTTCAGCACCAGAGATAAATCAGCTGAGGCCTCCCCGCCTCTGCGGGGTGTTAATGAAGCGTTTAATCATTTTCTGTTTCTCTTGCTCTGCCTCCTTTTTATTTGGGTTTGCAGGAATCAGAGAAACATTGGAGCGTGGCAAAAGGCAGCTATTGAATGTCTGTGTCTGTTATTTGCCCCCGTGATGGGGAATTAATTGCCTTCTGATTAATGAGCCCTTCAGAGCTGGGGCTGAGGGGAAGGAGGAGAGAGGGGTGGAGAAAATCAGCTGCTCTGCTCCAGCCTTGGCGTTTTCTGGGATGCCAAGAAGGGGTTAAAGAGCCAAAAGCTGGATGGGGAGGGATGGTGGGAAGGCAGAGGGAGAAATCTTAGTCCTGGCATGTATCAGAGAAGAGAGAGAGAAATTGAAGCAGCAGTTTTAATTCTGTGAGTGCTTTCACGCCCCTTGAATGGAGAAGGGGAAAATTATTTAATTAAAAATATATTTACTTTTAATGCAACCATCAATATTTCCATCCGTGCTGATTGTGGAGAGGGGTTGTGTGTTTGCATGTTTAAACACTTGGGAGCTCTGCCTCTCGCTACTCCTGCTCCACCAGCAGCAGAGAGTGAGCACAATCAGATCCCTGAGCACACCCAAATCCCTGGGCACACCCAAATCCCTGAGCACACCCAAATCCCTGGGCACACCCAAATCCTGAGCACAATCAGATCCCTGAGCACACCCAAATCCCTGAGCACCCCCAAATCCCTGAGCACACCCAAATCCTGAGCACAATCAGATCCCTGAGCACACCCAAATCCCTGAGCACACCCAGACCCTGAGCACACCCAAATCCCTGAGCACACCCAGACCCTGAGCACCACCAGATCCCTGCTCACTCCCCTAGATTGCCATGCACACCCAGATCCTGTGCACACCTACCCAGCTCTCCTGACTTCCCAGCTTTGGGGCCTGAGTCCTTGTTGGAAATTCCCCAAGAGGATTCTCATTAACAGCCTCCCACCCTCCAGACCCAGGATTTCAGGTCCCCCATGGGTATTTTGCTGTCATGACCTTGCTGGGTTTCTTTTGTGGTGCCTGGGGTCCCAGTGCACCCCACAATCCATCCCTGCTGTGCTCCTGGGCTGTCTGGCTGCTGCTGAGTGTGGTGCTCCAGGTGTGAGGCTGGACCTAAACACATGAGCTGGGAGCTGCCCCTGCTGCTGTTCCCTAAATAATTCAAAGAATGGAAAATGGCAGGATTCAGGGATTCTGCCAACAGCCCACCAAGAGCTGTACAGTAAAGCTCCTGCAGCCCTTCAGATCTGTATTCCTTCCCAGCATCCAAACACTTCCCAGTCCCCCATTTGCCTGTCTTGTTCCTACCCTACAGGATGGATTTTAAAGGATTTCTCCACAAAAGCCTCTAAATCTCCTGGCTGGGCGCTGCTGAGTGGTGGCACACTCTGATGAGGCTCTGCCACCCGGGGCTGACCACACAAGGACAGAGGCTTTGTGTGAAATACAGCTCCAGAAAGGGGAAACAGAAAGTTTGGCTTGTACAGGAAACAAATTGCCTTTGTCAGTGTGACCTTGAAGCTCAGCCACCAGCCCAGCAGGAATGGCAGCTCCTGCTCGGATATCATCCCTCTTCCCCTCTGCAAAGGAGCTCCTGTCTCCCAAGACTGGCAGCATCGTTCCTTATTTCCAAGGCCTGCGCTGTGTTGCTCTTATTTTGTTGTTTATCTGCTGCTTTTCAATATTTGCAAGGCCATGAGGAACGAGTTCTCCTGCCCTCCCCGGCTGTCTGAGGATTCCCAGCTCCATGCTGGCCTTCCCCCGGCTCTCAGGGATGTGGATCCGGGTGGGAATCACAGCTGGTGATGCCAGGAGGTTCCCAGCTCCCATCCAGCAGCTCTGCCTCTCCTTGTGGATGCAGCTCACAGCTCCTTTTCCGCTCTCATATTTCAAGTGGAAAATTCGGTGAAAACAAAAAATTAGCAGGACATTCTTTGCGGAGCAGCAACAAGCAGCACAATCTATTAGCAACAGTCTTTTTATTTTGGGTTCACGCTTGGCACACGCTTCCAGCAGAGCTGCTGAGGGATGGAGCAGTCACCAGGAGCTGAGAGCCCCTGGATCTCCCTTCTCCTGGCAGCTCCCTGGTCTCAGCCCACCAGACTGATCCCATCACTCCACGTCTCCCTGAAGGGCAAGGTCGCTCTGGAGCCTCCGGTGAGACACAAATGCAATTTGCTGATTTTTCTGAAAATGCTGTTGAAATGACATTAATCCCTGGCTCCACAGGAAATGATCAAAAGAGCCAGGGAGGCAGTGTTGGACATGGAATGGAAATCGTGCTCTGCAGAGAGGAGAAAGGGAATTGGAAACTTCCTGGTGGAAGCAGCAGGGTGTTTAAATCAACCTCAGTGGCAGCCAAAGTTGCCTTTGCTGGACCCAACCTGCCGAGCAGAAATGAGGACAGAGAGCCCCAGAGGGTTCCTGTATTTCATTCCCTGTGCAGAGCAGGCTCTTCCTGAGCCATTTTGGAGACAACCCTGCAGTCAACCCTTTGCCTTTTATTGCCACAGTCTGTTCCACTTCTCATCAAATCCAGCCCTGGATCTTTTTCCCAGCCCGTTGTGGCCCATCTGGTGTTTGTGTCGAGCTGTGCTCTGGCCCTGACTGAATTTCACCAGCTTTGTAGGATATCTCAGGCCCTCTCCCCCATTTCCCACCACTGTCCCTCAGCTCTGATTTTGGTTTTGTGTCCTCTCACAGAAGTGCCACTGGCTTTTCCTTGGGGTGAGCCCTCTGTAGATGGAATAAATGTCTCCTCTCTTCCATCACTGGGGAGGTTAATTGGAATATTGAATCATAGCAGATGAAGAGAGACTCCTGTTAGACACATCCCTCCTTTCTGACAGGGAGCCATTGATAATCCCTCTCTAGGTACAGCCAAATTGCCAGATAAAGCTGTTTGCCAGCGTGCTGAGGGGAATGTCACGGGGGGACAGCTTGGAGAGCCTCCCTGAGGTAAAGACTGATGACATCTCCTGCATCCTCCCCCAGCACTGTCCCTGCCACCCTGTCCCTGGAGGAAATTAGATTGGTTTGACCCAATTTGGTCTTTACAAATTCATGGTGGCTGTGCCTGATTTTCCTCTGTTCATCCAGGTGCTCGCCTTGTTTGAGGCAAACTCCTCCTCCTCCCTTCCCTCTCCCAAAGGCAGGTGTTGTCTCTGTCCTTTTCCACGGTTTTTTGCACCATCGTCTTTTCAAATATCGCTGTGTTGGCTGCAAAATTGTGCTCAGTGGCTCTCCACGTGCCTGGGGATGGAGCTGGAAAATGCCTGAGTGTGCTCCAAGCTCCTCTGTCCCTTCCCAGCCTGCTCCTCCTCAGGGTTAATTGTGTCAGACACCAACTCACAGCTGATCTGTTTAGTAAAGACTAAACTGAAAGAGGCTTTAGCCATCTCAGCATCATCTGGCACAGCCTTCCCTCTTCAGCCACTCTGACATTTCCAAACGGGATTTTGATGCTTTATTTTTTCCAAATTCAAACTGACTTCTTCAGCTGTTTTAAAATGTAAATCAATTTCTGCTTAAAAGGAAAATAAAAAAAATAAAAATGGAAGAGTTTTAATAGCCTGGCTGCAACTGTTGGAATAAAATGCTTTGCAAGAGCAAAATGTTGCTCGCTACTTGTGATCAGTTTTCTTTGGAATGATTATTAATGATGGGGCCAAAAATTGAGGAGTTTTGAAAGGGCAAAACTGAACCCCCCCAAATTTTAGTCATTTTGTATCTCAGTAATCAGGAGCATCACACTCACCCTGCCAGGTGTTGGCTCAAGCAGAGCTGCAGTTATTTCCCTGGGCCAGGAAACTCTGGATTCTCAGGCAACTCCATCTGCATCCACAGCAATCTGTGACACCAGCCTGAATCCCCACCAGGCAGAACTGGATGGGTATTGAGCAGAAATGTGTCTTGTCCCACGCACAGCAGCTGAAAGCTGGCTTTAAAAGCAAATGGGATGGGGAAGACGATGGAAATTCAATAGAGAAAGCTCTTTGAGGTTCTTTCCATCCAGCACAGATCGTTAGGAAGAGCTCTGGCTTCCCAGAGACCTCTGGCATGAAACAGAAATATGAAATCAGACCTTTCTGCCTCGCTCGAGTCAAAGTCAGACGCCGGGTGCGTTGCTGTGTGAACTCACTCACCTGCCTCAGCTCCTATCCCCTCATCCCACCAGATCATTCCAGGAAAGCTCTGCTCTGCTCCATCTGCCTCCCAGAGGGAATTGATTTGTGGCCCAGCTCCTCTAGTGCAAACGTTGTCCTTTAAGTGAAGCAGCTCTGCCTGGCCCGTGCCCGGGTGATGGATGGAGCAGGAGCCTGTTTGTATTTCAGCTGTCTCCCACAGCAGCTGCTGCTTCAGCAGGGAGAGGGATGGTGGTTATCTGGGTAAACAGCTTTCCCTAAAGAGGGATTACTTCCAAAAACACCCATCAACTTTCTAAAATCGACAGCCAAGCGCTTGTGGTGGATTGGAGATACTCAGTGGAGAAGGGAGTCAGGGCATTCGTACAAACAAAATGGGCATTTTTCATCCAGAAGTTAAAGTTTCCATCTTTTTCCCTTTGGTTTTGGCTGACCAGCCATTAGAATAAGAAAAATTAAAAGGAATTGGTTCAGAGGATGAATCTCCCAGCAGTGCAGCCTAGCTGGGACAGAAAACTGAGTTCCAGGGGCCCGAGGTCATTCCTGCGTCCCCCACTGGAGATCAGTGGGTGACTCTGAGCCAGCCCTTTGCTCCCTGGCTGCATCCCCATCTGTAGAGCAGGAAAAGGGAATTCACTCCCTGCAGGGGAAAGGTGTCAGAGGAACCTGCAGGGTGTTCTGAGCAGCACTCATGGAAACAAAGAGATGAGAAAGAGGATTTTTGTGCCAAAGAGGTGAGGGATGAAGATGGGTCAAGATGAAGGTGGAACAAGGTGAGGATGGAGCAGGATGAGGATGGAGCAGGGTGAGGATGGAGCAGGATGAAGATGGAGCAGGGTGAGGATGGAGCAGGATGAGGATGGAACAGGGGGAGGATGGAGCAGGGTGAGGATGGAGCAGGGTGAGGATGGAGCAGGATGGGGATGGAGCAGGATGAGGATGGAGCAGGGTGAGGATGGAGCAGGGTGAGGATGGAGCAGGGTGAGGATGGAGCAGGGTGAGGATGGAGCAGGGTGAAGATGGAGCAGGGTGAGGATGGAGCAGGGTGAAGATGGAGCAGGGTGAAGATGGAGCAGGGTGAAGATGGAGCAGGATGAAAATGGAGCAGGATGAAAATGAGGCAGGAAAGCCCCAGCACTGCTCAGGGCAGGGGATGGCAAGTGAAGGGAAGAGACGTGGATGTCCCTGGTTTTGCTGGACTCCCATTTCTCGGGGTTGGTTGTGGGGCCAGGTGAACGTGGAGCTCTGCAGGTTCACGACCCTTTGGCTGTCACCGTGCCCCACAGCTGTGCTGGCCCCACAGCCAGGCCCCAGCACCGTTCCTGGGCTGCCCACCCCACTGCCCGCCCTGCTCATGTGCCAGGGGAGGGAAGAGCACGGGCAGGACGTGCTTGGCTCCCCAGCCGCGGCACAGCCGCTGCCCAGGAGCACCGGGAGCGCCGAGTCTGTCCCGGAGGGTCCTTAAATCACTAATTAAAGCTGTTACCCTCCGCATGACACTGCAACAGCCTCTCCTGAGCCCGCCTGGAGCCTCAGGGGATGGAAGAGATGGCTCAGCAGCTCGTTTTTCTGCCGTGCCCGTTTCTCCAGCATCCCTGCTGCCTGCGATCCGCCCCGTTATCCTTACACACATCCCGTGGTTCAGAATGCGGATCCCATTGAGCGGGAGGGGCTGCAGGCACTGCGGGTCATTTGCATTCCCCCGTCCCTTCCCATTTCTCCTCCGGAGCCCCGGCTGGGTGAAGTTTGGAGCAGAGAAGGAGATCTGGTTGCTATGGCTACCGGCGCTGCCTTCCTCCCGAGGAGGAGGAGGAGGAGGAGGAGACCGCAGGAGTTCAGGGCAAAACCATTCCCCACAAACTTCTCTGCCTCTGAAACTCATCCAGGGGCTTTGGAGCACCCTTGGGAACCACCAGACGCTCCCTGCGGGCAAACAGGGGCTGGGGCTGGGCAGCAGCTCCATGGAAATGCTGCCCGTGCCCTCTCGGACCGGGCGCTTGTTCAGAGGCCACTTCTGCCCTCCTGAAAGGACCGTGGGGGACGCTGGAAAGGACTTGGGAAGGGACACAGGGGACAGTTTGGATCCCCTCTTTGCCAGGGGCTGGTGGGTCCGTGGCTCTCTGCCCTGACAGATTCTCAGGGTGGCGGTGCAGCCTCCCCAAGGGCTTTAAACACCCGAAAACTGGGCAATCGTCTTCTTCTTTTCACATTTTTGCTGCTGCATCCCCCAAATCTGGGGACTGCAGTGAGCCCCTGCACCCCAAAGCCTGGGGTTCCATGTCCCTTGAGGAGGGGACAGGCCCAGGAGGTCCCACACAACACGGATCCCTTTGTTCCCAGGTTGCTCGGGATTGTCTGTAATTATTTCCAGGGATGCACGCCACGGCAGTCGTTGATTATTTGAGGCTCCTGTGGGAATGCTTCCCTGGGAAAGAAAAGCAGAGAGCCTGCACATAGCCTGGATGAGAAATTCAGATCTGGAACAGGCTCAAGAAGGGAATAAATAGGTGAATAAATTAAATAAATAAGAGATGTGGGGTGGGGGGGGAAGGAGTGAGATGGCCTTGCCATGTCAAGATAACTGTACCTTGTCCCTCTGCTCTGCAAACTCTGCTGAGCAGATTTATTAGTTTTAATTAACAAGAGGGGGAAAAAAAAATGGAGCTGGGAATACATCCAAATTTCAACTCACAAAATCACTGCTCCTTCCTTAAGATTGAGAGAGAAAGAGGGTGAATGACCAGAATAATAATCAGGAAAAAGATCTGGGTGCCAAGGAAGCCACTTCTCTGTCCAGGCTTTGTGCTGGCTCCTGGGGTGAGCAGGAACTTTCTTCAGAGCAGAACGGGAAGTCCTGGCAAGGTCAGAGTTCAGGGCTGGGCCTGTGTAAAATTCAGAGTAGGGCAGATAAAAGTTCTTATCCAAACTTTTCCTTCAGTAGAAAACTGGGGCTGGGTTTAAGGTCGTGTTGAGTATTATTTTTCACAGAAAATGTGATTTATTTTTTTTTTATGATTATGTGTCCTCAGCCCCAAGGATGAGTGGCTTAGGGACAGCCAGTAGCTGATGTGCCCTCAGTGGCCACAGGGACATGTCCTCACCCCACCCTGGGCACTGGGGAATAGGATTTTTGTGCCCAAACAATATCAGCTCATGGGTTGCACTCCAGGATGCTGGAAAGAAGGTGTTTAACTTAAGGTATTTGCTTATTCCCAGTAGCAGAAGAGAGCCACAAAAAATAAAAATAATAAAAACTCAATTTCCAGTCCACAAAACACTGACAATCCAAACCATCTAAAAGAAAAACAGTGCTGCCTTTTATTTATTAGTGGTTTTTCTCCTGTTGGCATCCAGTCGACATTTGCTGCCAAGGATTTATGAGGATGAAATGCAATTTTTTTTTTTTCTCCTGTCAAAATGGCCTGGGAGGGAGGCCTGGTCTGGGAGCATCTCCCTCCTCCTGCAGAGTCCTCACCCCAGGACCAGCAGGAGTGCAGCCTCGTTAGTCCAGCTAATTAGCCTTGATTAATAACCAAGAGCTGAGGTGTTGCTGAGCTTCTCCTGCAGCCAGAGCAGTCCCATGGAACGGGAGGTGCTGGCTCAGGGAATTTGCCTCTGGTTTGATGCAGAAATTCCATAAAGGGCTCTGCTTTCCCTCCCACCTTCCCTTTCAGGTTTTCCTTTGGAACCACTTGGGAAGAGCTGGAAAGGATCTGGCTGCCAGCACCACCAGGCTCCAGGGGAATTTGGACCCCTTGGTGCCATCCCTGCCCTTTCCAGATGTTCCACGAGGAAGAACAGCCTCGCTCTCCAGGAAACAGCAGCTCCAGCATTTTGTCTTTGACTTTCGCAGCTTCAACAAGTCCCTCGGGAGAAGCGCCAGCGAGTTTTATTAAAAATAAAAAACCCTCGTGGAGAGGACGAGCACTTTGTCTTCCAGATTTACCAGGAGCTGCCAGAGACAGCGGAGAGAGTTCAGAAAAGGCTCTTGGGGAAGAGCAGGACATAAATAAAGAGAAATAATAACAGCTGGACCCAGCACAGGGATAAGGGTACAAGGCCCTGAGGCCACAGCTGAGTTTGTGGCCAAAACACAAGGAACAGCAAAAATTCTCAAAGAAAACACAGATTCAGGGTCCCACAGGAAAACAAGCCAAACAGAGAGCTGTGTCCTGGTCTTGGGATGAAGCTCAATCCTCTGCTTCATCCTCATTTTGTGGAGTTTTTGAGGCCGGCCTGGCAGAGGCCCAGGGTGCCTCCATGGATGTGGCAAGGAGGGAACTTGGGAATGAGGCAGGAGAAAAAGGTCACTTCTGATTCCAGGGGTGATCTGCAGGCCAGAAAGGTGCAAACTCCAATCTCCTGGCAGATGGGAAATTTTAAGAAGTTTTGCACATTTTATATCAATTTCAATCCAATAAAAGCCAGACCTCTGCTACCTTCCACCTCTTCTGCTGTTGGAAATCCAAATATCGCTGATTCTGCGCTGGGATTTTTGAGAGCCCAATTACCTGCAGGATCTCAGCCCATCTGTGCTTGAGATGTGCCCAGGTATGGCTGGGTTTGCTGGTGGAAAGGTGACAAAGAGGCACGGAGAAGGTGTGATTTTTGCAGCCTCAATTCTCCAGGGAAGCAATCCAACAAGAGAGGTCAGATCCTGGGTCCCATGGCATATGTTCAGATTACTTCATCAGTGCTCTGGCTGAAACATTTCTGCTGGCAGAAAATTGGTCTCTTTAAAAAAAAAAAAAAACCACAACCAAAAAACCAAAAAAAAAACCACCCCAACCAGAAAACAAACTAATTATGTTGGTTCTTTCCCCACTTGAGAAATGTTGACATTGTGTCAAAAAAAAATAAAATTAAAAAGCCAAGCAAAAATCCAGGCCAAACCCAAATGTTGAACAAATAGAGACATTTTCACTTTGGAAGCAAAAATCAAAACAGATCTGTTGAAAACAGAAATAATTTCATCCAAACAGCACCACTTACAACCTGGTCTGCCATCAATTGCTAATTCCATGGAACGATGAGGAGCTCTGGAGCAAAACTCAAAGGAGCAGCTAAATCCGGCTTTGGGCTCCTTCCACTTGTGGCACTGGGGTTTACCCCACCAGATTTGCCCCTCGTTTCAGAGCAGTGATTAATTGGCTGCTTTGGAGGGTGATTTGATGTTGGTGCTGCTTCTCTCTGGATGCCAGAGGTGCTCGGTGACATGGGTGTCACCATGCCTGTCACAGCAGGAGTAAAAATTCCCAGATTTTAGCTCATCCCAAGCTGGCACGCTCAGCTCCATGAGGTTGTTCCCCTCTTTTGTTGGTGCATTTTTCCAGGCAGGGTTTGGGGGGGATGGAAATCCCAGGGTGTCCCCAGCTCCAGAGCCTCAGAGCCAGGCGGGAGGAGAGGTGGAATTTGCACATAAACATCCTGGCACCGAGCCACCTCCTCGAGGGGAAAAAAAAAAAATCCAAACAGAAAGAACATGAAAAATTAATAAGGGTTTTAGACTATTACATTTTCCAGGACTTGCTGGATCGTGGTTCTCAATTCTCAATCAATCACATTTCAATTGGGCTGATTAATTTTCCGAAATGCTTTGTTGGCTGCCTCGGATGTGCTCAAGTTCCTGGGGAGGCAAGCCAAGGCCAGGAATGGAACTGGGGGACTCATGAGGGGGTTCCAGGGCTGGAATTTGGGGTTTCATCAGGGGGGATCAGCGTGGGAATTGGGGAACCCATGGGGAGGGTCCCAGGGCTTAAGGGAGACTTATGGGGGGGGATCCAAGGGCTGAAATTGGGAGATTTGTGATGAAGGTCCAAAGTCTGGAATTGGGTACTCATGAGAGAGGTCCCGGGGCTGGAACTGGGGGATTCATGAGGGGGATCCAGGACTGGAACTGAGGAGGGAACCAGGGCTGGAATTGGGGGACTCATGAAGGGATCCCAGGGCTGGAATTGAGGAGGTTCCCAGGGCTGGAATTGAGGGACTCACGAGGGGGATTGAAGGCTGGAATTGAGGAGAGAACCAGGGCTGGAATTCAGGGACTCATGAGGGGGACGCAGGGCTGGAATTGGGGGATTCATGAGGGGGACCCAGGGCTGGAACTGAGGAGGCTCCCAGGGCTGGAATTGGAGCTCATGAGGAGGCTCCCAGGGCTGGAATTGGAGCTCATGAGGAGGGTCCCAGGGCTGGAATTGGGAGTTTCATGAAGGGATCCCAGGGCTGGAACTGAGAGACTCATGAGGGGGGTCCAGAACTTGAACCGAGGACTTACAAAAGAGTCCCAGGGCTGGAATTGAGGAGGGAACCAGGGCTGGAATTGAGGAGGCTCCCAGTTCTGGAATTGGGGCACTCATGAAAGGGTCTCAGGGCTGGAATTGAGGAGACTCCCAGGGCTGGAACTGAGGAGGCTCCCAGTTCTGGAATTGGGGCACTCATGAAAGGGTCTCAGGGCTGGAATTGAGGAGGCTCCCAGGGCTGGAATTGGAGCACTCATGAAGGGGTCTCAGGGCTGGAATTGAGGAGACTCCCAGGGCTGGAATTGAGGAGGCTCCCAGTTCTGGAATTGGGGCACTCATGAAGGGGTCTCAGGGCTGGAATTGGGGCACTCATGAATGGGTCCCAGGGCTGGAATTGAGGAGGCTCCCAGGGCTGGCACTGGGGCACTCACAGGGAAGGACCCAGCATCCGAGTCTGCCCAGGTTTGCAGCAGGATGAGGATGCAGGGATCCATCCCGAGGGGCTCAGCTCCTCCCGTGTGTTCCATCTTCTCCATCCCATCCTCTCCTCCTTTTCCTTGGCCTGACTGCCCCGGCCTGGCCGCTGGCCCGGGGTTAAGGAGAGCACTTTATTGTGCCTAACGAGGCGCTTTGCCCAGCCAGCCAGAGCAGCCAGCTCAGCCCTGGATTGTCTTTCCCTTTTTATTGCCCAGCGGGAGGAGCACGGGGAAGGTCTTTATGTGATTGTAGAGAAAGACAAAATGCTTTAATAGCAGCCAGCGCTGCCTCTCTGGGACCCAGGGGACGCTGCAGCAGCCCGTAATAATCATCGTAAATAAAAGGGGATGGCTCTGGTGTGCGGCATGGGCTGTTAAAACAAGCCCTAGGGTGGAAGGGATGTCTTAAAAACAAGCTGGAGAGGATGTTTCTCTCCTCATTGCCCCTCTAATTCTCCTTCCCTGCATGGTGGAGCAGGGGAAGGCTGGCACACTCAGCTCTCTCCCGGCCTCCATTAGCCTGAGTGGCACTTATAGATTATATATATTATATACTGCTGTATTTTCTCTGTGCTTCTCTGCTCCCGTGGCTTTAGGGAGGGCACTCCCACAGCCCGAGGCTCAGGCCTGACTTTCTGACCTAGCAAAACCGAGTCAAGGCTGTGCTTAATCTTCCCAGCCCTTGCACGCTGAACACAACCCACATTTCTCCCCACTATCCCTTTCCCACTACTCTTTTCCCAGCCTGGTTTTCCCAAGTGCTCTTCAAGTGTCCTCAGGGTCTGGAGGTCTCCCTGCATTGGGTGGGAGGAGAAATCCAGAATTCCAGCCTGGAGGTGCAGAGCAAAAGGTATAAATCGACCTTCACAAGAGAGAAAAGGAGAGGTAAATGGGGAGGAACACAGATTTTACTAACAGGAGATGCAGCCACATCTCTCCCAGGCTCCCTGCCCAGAATATTTAACTCAAAACCAAGATCTTGCCAAGCTTTAGTAGCCCTGGAAGTAATCCTGGATGTGGCATCAGCACAGAGCTCCTTGGGACAGCCCCAAGGGATAGAAAGGCCTCCACACACCAGAATAAACTTCCAGGAGAGAGAGGATGGCTGAGACAACTTTTCAGGGAGCCTGGGGTGAGTCTGGTGTGGGCTGAAACCTCCTTCTTTAATGGCTTGGAGCATGTTGGGGACGCAGGAGGACTAAGGGGAGAAGGGACCTTAAAAGACTTTAGCAAAGAGGATGCGTGAACTCCTTTTCCTTTTCTATAATACATGCTAGTCTCTCTCAGGGTGTTTTTCATGGCTTTGCAAGCAACAGATTGGCAGCTAAAACTGTTTCTCTCTCTCTCTCTCTCTCTCTTTGCTTTAGTTTCTTTCCCCCTCTGCAAATGTTTGGCAGAAAGGAGAACCTGCAATAAAAAAAAAAAAAAAAAAAAGGAAAAAAAGGGAGTTGATTAAAAGCCCTGAGCTCTAGCTGCAAAAATGTTTTGAAGCAACTGTAACTACCTTTATTTTCTACATAATTCTTGCGTTGTGTTGCGTTCACACCCTTCACAGTTCCATTTGTAATTCCAGTGTGGCGCTGGGAGGGAAGGGATTTTCTCTCCACAGGCAGGGAACCGCTGCCCCACATCCTCCTGCAGCCCTCCAGGCTGTTCCTGGGGTGGGAGATCTCCCAGGAGCCGCTGGGAAGAGCTCATGGAGGGGGTTGGGACACAGGGAAGCTATTTGGGCTGCTCCACATCCATTGGCCTGAGGTGCTCCTGCCCCTGTGAGGGATTTGGGGAGGGCTGGCCCCATCCCATCACCCTAAGGTGCTTCTCCATCCCTCATCCTGCTGCCTGCCCCATTTCCCTTTGCCTCTGTGCTCTATCCCAGCCTCGCCCTCCTGTTAAACGAAGCTCCCTTTACTCCCTGCATCACCCTGCCCAGAACTTCACCCCATTCCTGCTGCTGTCCCCTCATCCCACACTTGTAGCACAAAGGGAGCTCAGCCTGGCTGAACTCCGAGGAATTCCCGTCTCCTGCAGCGTGAGGAAGGGAAAAAAGAGAATATTGGAGCTGCTCAGCTGCTCTCTGAGGGGCTGAGCGGGACAGCAGCAGGATTTTGACGTGCAGGTGAGCAATTTGTCCCCTTCCCGATGTCTCCTCTTCCCTCCGGGCTGTGACGGAGCCAACACATCTCCCCTGGCATGAGGCTCCTCCCCAGCCACAAGAGCTCATCGAGCAATTCACATCCCGAGCAATAAAAGCGCTTTGCTTCCTCCTGCAGCCTCTCCTGTTAAGTCCCAGCCCTCCCCTGCGAGGAACATTTTGGCTTCGGGAGCACAGACTGGTCGGGAAAGCTTTAATGAGGGCTGGAGGCTGAAGCAGAGCTGAGCCTTTTCCTGGAGGGATGTCCAGCTCTTGCAAGAGTTGTTCCAGATCGAGTAAATACACACCAAGTCACCTGCCAGGAATTGCATTTAGGGTCTGCTGTGGTCTCTGAGCCCTTGTGGAGAGTGAGGAAAGGCAGGAGAAGGTTTTCAACCATTTTAGGGTAAATCAGGGGGTTTTCCACTGCTCCTAAAGACCCTGCAGCCCTGGAAAAGTCAAAAGGAGTTGGGCTTCAACTCCCTCCTCAAGAAAGATGGGATGGCCATGTTTGCCTGTGTCAATAAATAGAAGGGAAAAAGGATGGAAAGGAAAGGAAAGGAAAGGAAAGGAAAGGAAAGGAAAGGAAAGGAAAGGAAAGGAAAGGAAAGGAAAGGAAAGGAAAGGAAAGGAAAGGAAAGGAAAGGAAGAAAAAAGTTTTGCCAATGATTTNAAAGGAAAGGAAAGGAAAGGAAAGGAAAGGAAAGGAAAGGAAAGGAAAGGAAAGGAAAGGAAAGGAAAGGAAAGGAAAGGAAGAAAAAGGAAAGGAAGGCATCAAATAGGATATGGATTCAGGAGGGTGTCAGCAGAATCAGTGAGGAACTCAGGGCACCAAAGGCCCTTTGCCCTCCCTGTTCCCCTTGGGTCATGGATCAGTGGGATGAGTTGTCATTCCCAGCTCCCCACCCCTGGCAGGGGCTCAGGAGGAGGTGACAGCCCCAGGGGATGGGGAGCAGGCTTGGCTGATCCCCCAAAACACACCCTGGGTATGGAAGCTTCCTGCTGCCACCTCCAGCTCAGGAAGGACGGCCCAGAAATCCCCAGGGCACTGCCCAGGATCCCGGGAAGCCACAGCTGAGGAGCTGCTCCTGGGTTTTGGCATCTTTTCATTTTCCCCTGCTCCTGGCCAAACCCTCCATCCCCAGGCAAGGCACATGAATAACAGCAGCTGCTGCTCCTGCTGCCCTGAACCTTCCAAACCACACCTGAGGGAGCAGGTGGCACCCTCAGCTCTGCTGTCCCTGGCTGGACTGTCCCTGTCACCAGCTACTCCAGTCCCACGAGCCGAGGAAGTGGTGGGCACAGGGAAGAGGAGCTTGGATCCCACCTGGTTTGGGTAGCAAGTGTTCAAACACCTCACAGAGCTCTGGCTGTTTCATTTGGTGACACAGGACAGGCACCAGCTGGGAAACAGGATGGGATTGACCCTGGGAACCTCTGGCACCGAGCAGGACAAGCAGCTCCAGGTGTGCCTGGAGACCTGGAGCTGCCACAGGCGTGCAGGGGCCAGGGTGGGCACACAGGCTTGGCTTTCCATCTCCTGCAGCAGCTGGCTGCTTCCAGTGACAAACCTGACAGGAATTCCCAGTCCTGGGGCTCCTTGCACTGATCCATTCCCAGTCCTGGGGCAGGACTAAAGGTTCTGATCCATTCCCAGTCCTGGGGCAGGACTAAAGGTTCTGATCCATTCCCAGTCCTGGGGCAGGACTAAAGGTTCTGATCCATTCCCAGTCCTGGGGCAGGACTAAAGGCTCCTTGCACTGATCCACACGGGATGGGGCAATTCTAAATGGACTCCTGGAGTTCCAGCTCTGGCTCAAGGCAGAGCTTGTTCCAAAGCCCCAAATTCCCTGCAACCCAAATCTATGTGGCCAGAGCCAGCCCTGCCTTCACATCCAAATTGCCTCTGGCTTTCCTCCTCTTGGAGCTGAATTTATTCAGGATACAGCAAGCCATAGGGAAGGGGGAAAAACCAGGACCAGCCTGTTCCACCTGATGCAAACCAGCCCATCCAGGAGCAACCCTTTGTGGGAAATTTATGGATATTTCACACCAGCAGAGCAGCCAGGAGCAATTCGGTGCCTCAGCAATCGCATCCAGAGCCAGAACCTCATTTCCAGGATGTCCTGGTGAAGCAGTGGCACTGTCACAGCCAAGGAGAGCTGTGCCCTGCTGTGTGCCACGTGTGCCACCAGCCCTGTGCCAGCACAGCCAGCACAGCCTGGCCAGGGAATGCTGGGCTGCTCCGTGCCCGGATTCCTCCACACTTCCCATCCCACGGGTGGCTCGTGTGGCTCCTCAGGGCCCTGCCACCACCTCTGCCACCTCTGCCCATGGCAGGGAGAATTTGATTTGGGAGCCCTGCACTGTCTGGGGGCACTGCTTTGCTCCCCTGGCAATTCACTCCATGCCCTGGGGGGAAATGGAACCATTTTAACACCACAGGAGCTCACGTGCTCTGCCTTGGTTCCAGAGATGGGCCCAGGCTGGGCCATGGGGATGGGAAAAGCATTCCCAGAGATGGGAAATGATCTCTTACTCCTGGGCAGCCACTCCAGGGCCTGGTGCCCATCCTGTGGGCACTGCCAAGGTGGCAAAGGGCAGCCCTTGGGCTGGGCCTGTCCCCATCCCGCAGGAGGAGGGTCAGGAATGGGCAGAGCAGGAGATCCCCGCTCTCTGCAGGCTGAGTTATCCCAGAAAACCACAGCCAAGGCAGTGAGGGGCTGTGCTGTAGGAGAGGGCCCTGCCCTGGCCATCCCTGAGGGAGAGCAGAGGGAAAATTTGGACACCTTGAACCCAGCTCTGCAGCCTCAGCTTTCCAGGGACTGCTCCTTGAAATGCAAACCTGGATGTGTCCAGGGATGGAGCAGGCTCAGGACAAGCCCTGTGTGCTGCTGGAGGCCTGGGATGCTGCTGCTCCCATTCCAGGGCCACCCCACAGCTCCAAGGGGAGCCCTTGGAGTGGTGCTGGTGCCACGGAGGCTCAAGGCAGAGGTTTGAGCTTTTATCAAATCCATTGGTTCCTGCTGAGGGGTCAGAGAGATGGATAAAGGACCTGTGGGTCGGGGCAGAGACATTCCTGCCCTGGGAATGGCTTCCACTGAGGGAAATGTGCTTCTCACTTCACTGCAGTGCTGCAGGATGCAGAAAAAGCACCTTCCATTTGGAGTTCTGAGTCAAATGTTTTGACTCAGGGAAGAGTTTTTGCAGCCTTTTTTTCCTCTTAATGTGTTTGGAACATTTTTTTTTTTCCTTTATAATTTTTTTTCTCCTTAGAAAGTGGAAAATTTTTGTAAAAGCCTGTCTTTGTTAAAATCTGCGATTTCCAATTCAAAAGAAACAACTTGTTTTTCCCCCTTTTCTTTTTCTTCCTGGGGTGCAGCTGGAGTTTCTAATGAGGAAAAGGCACTGATGCTCATCTCGGGAGAAATCCCTGGTGTTTTCCAAGCCCAGACCCACACGCTGGATGTGCCACATTTTCCTACAGCTGCAGGTTAATGGGATTCTCCACACTCACTCCCACATCCAGAGGATTCCTTGCATCCCTCAGAAGAAATCCCACCAGACCCCTGTGGGTTCCAGGTTAAGCCTGCTCTTAATCTCCCAACCCAAATATTTCCTCCTTTATCAAGTGTGACCCTAAATCCTTGGGATCAATGGAGGAAGTTCATGGATTGGGGCTGGGCTGCAGCAGCCACTGAAAAGGGCAGAGTCCAACCACAACCACCTCATGGAGAGCAAGCAGGCTCCAAATCCTAAAATAAATCTTATTAAAGCAAGGGGGGGGAAAAAAAGCTCAAATAGGATTTATTTTAGGATATTTGCATCTGGAGATGCCTCCCCCTCCCCTCTGGTGGAGAGCCAGTGGTGAGGAGAGGTTTTAATGCTGAAGTTCAGCTCTGTGCATCCTCAGGGCTGTTTTAGGATGGGATCCTGGGATCCTGTTTTAGGAAGGGATCCTGGGCTGCTTTGGGATGAGGGATGCTTTGGGATGAGGGTGGAGACGGGGCATTGCAGGGTCCCTCAGCAGCAGGAATCAGCTCGGAAGAGCTCATTCCCAGAGCAGAGGGATTGGCAGGAGTACTGAGAGGATGACTGGAAATTAAAAACAAACAGAGGAGAGCCGAGAATCATTTATTTGGAGAACATTTTGCAGGTTTTGTTTAGGGTCTGGTTTTAGCCTGGCACCTGTTGATTGTATTTGCACTGGAAATAAGATAAATGTGACACCTGCTTCAGTTAATCTTTCCCTCCCTTTTCCTCCCCCCACCAAAACTCCTTTATTTTAGGAATTCACCAAAAGACATTGGGAAAATGGGAGAGATGTAGGATGATGTGCCTGATTAATGATTCTCTGAGGGGAAAAGAAATCATTTACCCACGATACGGAGCAGTTTTGATTGAAAAGAACTTTGTATTCCATGTTCAAGCTGGGAGCAAAATGCAGGATAAAAAGCTCATATCCCTTCTCATTATCACCACTGGCCCAAGGGGCTTTGAATTGCTATTAAAACAAGATATAGGGTGAGTAAATAGGAGTGAAAATGAGTAAATATGCAAAAAGGCTTCCAAATCCAACAGCAAACAGGGCTGGGATGGAGGGAGGATCCAAGGAGGGCAAGAGGAAGGAGGTTGGATTTATAGGGACACGAGGATTCCTTGCTCTCTGTTGTGTTATTCCTCTTTTTAGCATCTTTTGTGCAGGGAAATCCCATTCTCTGCAGCTGTGGGGATGCACTTCCAGCCAGGAAAGCTTCTCCCAAAGGTTTGGGAAGCAGGGCTTGGCTGGGGGGATTCACATCAGGAAAAGTTTTGCTCTGAGCAAAGATCCCCAGCCCTGCCAGCGCTGTGCCAGATCAGGGATAGCTCCAATGGACTTATTCCATTCCTCCCATTATTTCTTCTGCAATAAAGAACCATTAAACCCAGCAAGGCAAACCCAGAGATGATTTTTCCCCTGTCTTTCCACGCAGAATTTTTAATATCCAAGGAAACAAACCAGCAATTTGCCATTTCCTCCCAATAATCCGTGAAGAATGAGGGAGGAAAATATTGTCCTGATCGTGTTCATTGGCTGCTAATGAGCCATTGCCCTATTCCATGAATTGTGGGCTGGTGTCTCCCCTTGTGTGGGGACCCAGGACATCCCTGTGACAGTCCTGGGTGATCTGAGCCCAGCCCAGGGGGGTTTGAAGCCCTGGCAGGGGGGGTCAGAGACCCTGGCATGCAGCCAGAGATCCTTGTGGCTTTGAGTTTGATCCTTGGAACAAATTGCCACCACTGTGTGAAGAAGTAAAAGTCACAAAAGTGCAGATTTAGGATTCTTATTATGGTGAGTTGGGAGGCAAGATGGAGGGAACTGGGCCTTGTCCTGTGCTCCTTCCTTCTTCTTCCCAGCCTCCACCTTTTGGTGATGGTGGCACTCTGGCATTGGTGTAGAGTAAAAGGACACAGTCTAACATAGGTGACAGCTGTTGGAAAGTAACTGTAAATAAAGTTTATGTAGTTTATAGTATAAAAGAGAGCACCAGCCCCAGGGGAGGGCAGAGTGCCCCGGTCTGCTCTGCTGAACAGAACTTTGCAGGCCAGGCTGAAAATGTTTTTCTGATAACCAACAATAAACAACCTTGAGAGCGAGAGCCAAAGACCTCAGACTCGTTCTTGGACAGCTGGGTTGGAAAAAAGGGACTTTTTACACATCTTGGGGTCATCTGGAGTGCAGGAAACCCCAAGACCCACCATCCTCCTGCTGCTGGCCGCCCTGGTTCCAGGAGCATCAAGGACTCAGGATGAAGGCAAAGCAGGAGAAGCAGAGAGGGGAGAGCAGGCACGGGATGAGCTGTTTGCTTTCCCTGATTGTTGCTATTAATAAAACATTGCATTCACTCAGGGCTGGAAGGCTGTAATTGGGATCATCCATCACATTTCCAGAGGAGAAGAGCTCCCGTTCATCAGCCGAGCAGGGCGGCCGCTGCCACCCCGGTGCTGAGCAGGGACAAGGGACAGCCGGGTGTCCCCATGGCTCTGAGCCCTCCCTTCCCCAAAATCTGCACTCTCTGCATCCCTGCTCTGCCTTTCTGTTCCATGGGCAAGGGCAGGAGCTGGGAAAAGATGGGAATATCAACTGGGGGCTACATGGCCGGGCCAGAGTCTGCTGGGATTTGGGATTGAGGATTTCAGATTGAGGATTTCAGATTGAGGATTTGGGATTGAAGATTTGGGATTTTGGAATTGAGGATTTGGGATTGAGGATTTGGGATTTTTGGATTTGGGATTGAGGATTTGGAGTTGAAGATTTGGGATTGAGGATTCGGGATTTTGGATTTGGGATTTTGCATTTGGGTTTGAAGAATTGAGATTGAGGATTCGGGATTTTGAATTTGGGATTTTGGAATTGAGGATTTGGGATTGAAGATTTGGGATTGAGGATTCAGGATTGAGGATTCGGGATTTTGGATTCGGGATTTTGGATTCAGGATTTTAGATGTGGGATTTTGGATTTGGGATTGAGGATTTGGGATTTGGGATGTGCCATCCCTGCAGGGGTTCAAGGCCAAGTTAAACAGGACTTTAGCAGCCTGGTCTATGGAAAGTGGCCCTGCCCTGACTGAGGTGGTCCCTGGGGTTCTTCAGAACCGTGCTGATCCATGATTTGGGGTCGAGGGAGATCTCTGTGTACTGACAGCTCCTCCTCACTCCCCAGAGAGACAAAACCTGCTCCATCCCAGCAGGAAGCACCCCTGGGACGTGCTGCAGTGAATTCCCTTGCAGCAGGGAGCACAGCAGCTGGAATTGCAGCCACTTCTCAGCACAGATGGAACCCTTCTGTGCAGGATTTGACCCAACAACTGGAGATTTGTTTTTCCCAATCCAAAGAGCCCGTGCTGGGCTACTGCAGCTCTTCCTTGGCAGCAAATAACTCATCCATGTGTTCCCCCAGGGGCACAGGGATGGACTGGGGCTGCTGGGCTGGCACTGAGGGAATTCCCTCTGCCCCAGATTCCCACCTGGGCTCCACACTGAAAATCCTGCCAAGGGCTGCACAATTCCTGGAGTTCCCTGAGTCTCCGGCCCTGGATGAGCCCTCAGTCTGAGCTCTATTAAATCCCTGGCAGCTCCTGACTGCCACATCCAAACTAAATTTCCAGGTGGGACTTTGTTTGGTCCCATTTCTCTGAAATTTAATAAATCCTTTAATATTTCCCCCTGCTCTGAGTGTATTTGTCACTTTAACTTACAGCTCTTGATGGCTCTGAGACATCAAACAGGTCAAATCTCTTTGGTCTGGCTCTGCACAGGGTTTTTTTTTCTCCAGGTTCAATCTTGTAACTCTTTCCTGAACCCTCAGATTTTCTTCACATCTCCAAGACTGGCTGGACAAAACGATGCCCCAGTGAGGCAATTCATTAGGAATGCTCTCTATTATGGAAGTAAAACCCTCAGTGATCATTTCTCTGTATTTATGCTTTATTTTCCCATTCCTTGGGCTGCTCAAACAGCAAATAAATGGTGCCAGACCCATTTATCAGGCTTGTAACAAGCACTAATGACCCTACAATAAAAACAGAAGGAGAACTGGTGAGACAGAGATTAAGAAAAATAAGATAAATGCACGTGGGCTAATATTTTTAAAGCATGTCCCTAATTTCAGAGCATCAAGACGTGATCACAGCTAAAAATACAACCATCCATCAAAATCCTGTCACAGGGAGAGTCTGGGACTCATTTAGGCAATGGAGAGCTGAAGGAAAAGCCGAGTTTTTTACCACTGTTAATACAGAGCTGAGCAATCCAAGAGGAGGATATTCCATTAATGGCATAAATGGATTACAATAAAAGGCCATTCTGACATGTCAGTACTCTCACCCCATGCTAGGAGAGAAATCCCAGATGGAAAAGCGCCCAGATCCGGGGATTTCAGGGCTTGGGGGTTCAGCTTCCACCTCTCCCTGGGGTTGTTTCAACCTGAGCTCTGCCCCAGTTCAGCTTCCAGGTCAAAACTGGCTTTTCCTTGCCTGCTTGCCATTGGTTTTGGGGGTTGTAGCCTGGGGAGGAGCAGGGCACCCAGCAGGATTGTCACCATTGTGTCCAGGTGTTGGGGACCTCCCTGGCAGCCCCTTCCCAGCGTCATTTCCCCAAGCCCGGCGCATCAGCCACTCCTGTCACTCGGCTAATTGGTTTTCTGAGCAGCAAGGATTAATTACTGGCACTTCATCTCCTCAGAGAGCACTTGGGAACCACCACGTGTTCCATATGGAGAAGTCTGGATGGAGGAATCCCCTGATGCACACTTTGGGAGCTGCTGGCTTTGGGGTGCCTTTGCACTGACCCCACAACTGCCCCACCCCAGCAAAGCCCTGACCCCACAAACCATGCCCAGAGCTCCAGATCCAATCCTGCATCCCAACCCCGCTCCAGGCAGCAGGAATCAGCCAGGGAAGGAGGAACTGGGCTCTTCCCTGCAGCTCCAGAGGCTCCCTGTTATCCCTGCCCACCCCACAATCAGTTTGTAATGTTTGGAGAGCTCCAGCCAGAGCTGGGACTTCCAGAGAGAGGAGGAGCTGCTTTCTGAGCTGGGCTTTTTGTTCAGTTTTTGGCAAAGTCCAACATTTTCAAGAGCTGGGAATTTTATTCTATATTTAATTTAATTTAATTTTTAAGATTTTTTTTTTTTTTATGAATGAGAGGTTTGAAAGTTTGGGGAATAGGAACCAAGGGAGAATGACAAACTGTGGCATGGAGCTAATCCTGCTGCTCCAAGTTTTTGGCTAACTTCATGAATCCAGCCCTAAACTGCATCTTGAGGCTCCTCCAAAGAGAAAAGCAGCAATTTGCTTCGAGCTGAATGGGACTGAAGGGCTTTTGCCTCTTCTTTTAATTAAAAGGGATTCCCATTTAATGGCAAATAAAGCCAAATAGAGAAGCTCTCCCATAGAGAGCAAGAAAAAATAAAGGAATATATTACAAAAGCTGGGAGCAGATAGGAAATGTTCATTTGGGGAAACATTTTGATGAAGAGAATGGGACTGTTCTTGTTTCCAGCCAGACTGAGCAGGCACAGGGGAAAGTAAAGAGGAGAATAAAATGTCCCAGTGAATTCTCTGTGGTGAGAAGGGTCACGGGAGACCAGAAGGGGAGGTTGGGAGCCAGGAGGGTGCTGATGTCGTCTCCTAAAATCCCTGTGACCTCCTGGACTGGCCAGGGATTCCGAGGGGTTTGGCTATGGCTCCGTCATCCACACAAATCCCTCCCTGCTCAGGCTGTGCTGACCCAAGGGAGGGGACAGTTTGGGTGACATCACTGTCATTCCCAGGTTGGAAATGCTCCAAAGCAGGCTGGAATTTGGAGGATGGAATTTGGGATTTGCTCAGGGGAGCTCTGCCATCCATGGAGGAGAGAGCAGGGAATTCCTCCAAATAAACCCTGAGGTCATCCAGCCTCTCTCCTCTTGGAAGAGCTGGTGTCACACTGGGTGCTAGCAGGGCTCACACTGCAGGCTCGTGGCTTTCCTCTCCCAAACAGTCCCTGGGAATCTCCTTGTGATGCTTCTATCCCATCCCCAGTTTTTTTCCCTCTTTATTTCCGTGGATCCAAGGCTCCGGTTGCTCGGTGCTGTCCCCCAGATTTGGTCTTGCTGCCATGGCTGGGGCACATTTGGGGCTGGAAGGGTGACAGCACGGGGGTGACAGCACAGGGGTGACAAGAACATCCTGCCTGTTTCACAAACTGGGCTTGGGGACTGTGGAAGACAGGAGGGGTTTTTTCTTGCAGTGTTTTCAACCCTCAAACCCAGCCCAGCCCTGCCCCAGCACTGAGCACTGAGGCTCCTGCCCAGAGCTCACCCCACTGCCCTTCTCTGTTTCCCCAAGAAAAGCTGCCTGGAGCGTTTCTGCATCCCAGCATTTCCTTGTTCCCTGCGAGTTTGTTCTCCTGGAGCAAAGATCAGCTCAGAGGGACCCTGCCAGTTCAGGCCACAGCACGGACCAGGCTCTGAGTCTGGGTGAAGCTGCCCCTTCCTGAGCTCAGCCTCTTCCAGCAGAGCCCTCCCAGGCCCCTGTCCCCGGCAGTGGTGGCTTCCAGAAGTGATCAGGCAAGTTAACTCAGCACAAGGGGAGCCCAGAGTGGCGACTCCTGAGCCGGGATTTTCTTCCTGCTGAAACAAGAGAAGCAGCTCTGGATGCCTCCCTATCCTTGGGATCACTCTCCAGGCACCTGGCTGCTGTTGTGGGAAGGACAATGGATTGGAGTGACCCAACACAGCCCTTTCCTCCCCTTCCCTGCCTTCCCACAAACCAAAAAAGACCTGGATCCACATTTTACCCCTCCTTACCCAAGCTCTTCCCAGCTTTCCCTCTGTATTTCCGAAATGGGAACACAAATGATCTGGGGCACGTTAATCCAGCCCCCAGAGTTCATGGAACAAATCTGGAGGGAAAGAATCCTTAAAAACACAGAGCTAAAGAGGAAAGGCCATGGAATGCAGTCCAGGAGGTGCCAGGCTCGTCTCTGGATGAAGGAAATGCCAGAGACTTCTCTCCATGCTCCAGTGAGGAGTCTGCTCCAGCACGCGGTGGGAAACCCTTAATGAGGACAGGGATTAATGGCAGAGTGGAAAGTGCAAGAGGAACTCACTAAAGAGGAGCTGACAGCTTGGAGAGCTTCCCACAGGGGTGTCTGGCTTGCAGGAGATCCCTCCCAAGCACAGCTGAGTAATTTGGGAGCTGACCCCAGCTCCAGTGTTGGAAATGCTGGAGTGACAGCACAGCCAAGCACATCCCAGGGGACAAGAGAGGGAAAATTGGTTGAATTCCTGGTGGGATTTATCTGCAATGATCCTGGGCTTCTCCTGAGGCTAAATCCAAACAGAGGAGGAACAGGAATTTCTGGATTTTCTTGGAGTTTGGGGGTTTTTAGCAGGAATTCCTTGGAATTTTCAGATTTATAGAGGGAATTCCTTGGAATTCCAGGATTTTTCATAAATCCTGGCCTGTGCTGCTGCTGTAGAGAGCAGAGCACCCATTTGATGAGCCAACAGATTCCTTGGGAAAGGGAGGTAAGGAATATGTCAGGGAAGGAGAAGAGCTCCTGAGGTTAAAGGACTGTCTGTGCAGAGGAAAACTGAGCACAAATTAGGCAGTAATACAGTTAAACTCCAAATTAGGAGCTGGGAAGGAGGTTTAGGAATTAAGGAGGACACAACCTACACAGTTTTAAGGCAGAGTCCAGTAGCTTAATGTAGGAAATGAAGGGGTTGTCTCCAACAGCAGGGATTTGGATTGATCCATGGGATTGTTTCCAAGGCTGGAATGGATTGGAATGGAACTGGGCCCCTGAGGGAGGCTCAGGGCTGCTCGAGCTGCTCTGCAGCTCAGGTTTGTGCACAGAGCTCAGTGGCAGCTCTCTGGTCACCTGTCCTGGTCCCCAGCGTGGCCTCTCTCACCATGGGACCCTGCATTGGCCCGGTCACCTCCCAGCCACGGAGAGGGAAACACATCCTGCTCCCACCAGAGCCCCCAGCAAGGTCAGGGAGCTGAATAAAGCACTTCCCTGTAACCTCCATTTTCCACTTCCTGAGGGCTTTGGCTGTGGCTGAGCCCAGCCTCAGAGTTGTCACCACCTTCCCTCTCGGACACTCCCAAACTCCACCAGGACAGTGGGAAACACGGAGCAGGTCAAGGCTGAGGGACACTGTGGGCAGGATTTTCTGAGCCTGAGAGAGTTTTCAGCCTGGCAGTGGCTGATCTGTTCGCAAGGGAAAGTCTTTTGGGAAATGTTCTCTTTCAAGGGCAGTTTTTTGTAGATAGGTTTTGGTTCTCAGAACAATGTCACACACATGTTCTGGATGGGTTTTTCTCTTGTTCCACCAGTGGCACCAGAGAGGTGGCTCCTTTGGCCAGTCATGTTAACCTGTATGGGAACACCTGATAAAAAGGGTTGCAAACCCCAAATAAAGGCTTTTCTGCCTCACTGGGATCAAACCTCACTGCTGTGATTTGAATCCACTCTGCTATTTCATCTCCACCACCAACACCCACCAGCAGTTCCTGGGTGCTCCCTGGGAACACAGATCCATCCCAGCTCCACCTGTGCCCATGTCCCCCACCTGAGCAGCCCAGGGCTCTGAAGATGCAGAGTGCCCAGCCCACAGGACAATGCCAAGCCCTTCTCTGTCCATCTCCCGCCAAGCCTGGGCAGTGACAGCTGCAGAATTCCCACCCTGTCCTTGGTGAGATCCGAGGCTGCGGAGGTGGATGGAGTGCTCGGCGCCAGCAGCCCATCCCTCATTCCTTTGGCCAGTCATGTTAACCTGTATGGGAACACCTGATAAAAAGGGTTGCAAACCCCAAATAAAGGCTTTACTGCCTCACTGGGATCAAACCTCACTGCTGTGATTTGAGTCCACTCTGCTATTTTGTGCCCACTAACAACAGGGCACCACGAATGGAAGGAAACAAAGCAAGGAGAGGGAGAAGGCTCCTGTCTCCAACCACAAACTCCTGCTCCTCTGTCTGCCTGGGTTTCTGTTCCTGCTGAGGAATTCCTCCTTGTGCTCCCGTGCTCTGCCTTCTCAGGGAAAACAAGCTCCACTTCCCACTGGCTTCTCAGCACTGTGCAAAACACAAACAAGGAAAGCTTTTGATGTCGGGGAGGTTGGGAGCTCGGCGGCCCCATTTGCACAGGATTTGCTCAGGTGGGTGGGCAGAGGATGTCCCTGGGAGGAGCCAGGCTGGGTGTGCAAACTGATGGGATGGGAGAAATGAGTGAGAAGAGGACTCAGTGTTGGATTTTGTTCCTGTTGACACGGAGAGCTGGGGGAGCAAGGAAAAGCTGGGAGGGCAGCAGGGATTTCACAGGGAAAAAAGGATTTTTCTGGGTGTGGGGAGGTGTCTCTGCCACTTTCCTCCACCCCAGGGATTTCACAAGGAAACTGGGAATGGGAAGGTTCCTCCACCCCACAAGGGAGCTGTGACCACTCAAATTGCTCTCCAGACTCTCCTGGTGAGGACTGGCAGGAGCTGGAGCAAGATTCCTGCACCCATGGAGCACAGGGATTGGGAATGGTGGGCTCACACTGGGATACAGCTGGAGACCCCTCAGCAAGGGGGCAGGGAGAGGAAACAGAAGGGAAGGATGGGAATGTCACGGTAGAGACACACAATGCCAGCTGTTATATTCTTAAGGAGTTTTATTGTGCTTGTATAAGCCATTTTTAACCCCATCTGACCCCACAGTGCACCCCTCCCCACTGGCCACCACCACACCACCCCCCAAGTCCATTGGTGGCAGCGCTGTTTTGAGAAAGCATCCCCAAAAATCCAAAATGCACGCAAAGTCCTGTTCCTCCATGGTGTTTTTCACCTCTCAGATGCTCCTTGTTTTCTTCTACCTTTGTCTTCTTTCTCCTCACAGGCACACAGGAATCCTGCTGGCTTCTTTCTGTCCACTCTTTGGTCTGACCCCAGCCTGCTCTGGGCCCTTCTCCACCTGGGAGCACTCCCAGAGTCCCACTTGGCTTTGGGTCTCCCCTCCCACACCATGGAGAGGAATGCCCACCAGTTTCCATCCTGCTGGGAGTGCTGCCTCTCTCCAGGGCTCACAGGCTGTGGGAATTCCCGCAGGATCTCCCCCACCCCGATCCAGGTCTGTGACTGCGGGAGAGTTTAGGGCAGCCATGCACATCCTAAACCACCCTGGTACCCCAGGAAGCTGTAAGCCAGTGCTGAGGTCAGGAATGCTCTGCCAGCTGGTTCTGTCATCCTGGGAAAGCCCAGATGTGTTAGAACAGGCTCAAAAAGCCATTTTCACCTGCAGCCACGAGGCAGAAGGGAGCAGAGCGGAGGAGCTGCAGGTCCAGCTGCTTCTCGTGGCTGAACACAGCATTCCCTCTTTATCCTGTTTTCCAGCTCCTGAGGGTGTGTGACACCCCTACACATCCTCCAGCACAGAAATTGCTGAGAGGAGCCAGCCCAGGGCTGGAGCTGCAGCCAGGACCCAGCTGGCTTTGCTTGGTTTAGTTCTCAACCACTTTGAAAGCCAAAAACTTCAGTTGCCTCCTAAGTGGGGGCTGAAGGGAGGGGTGGGGATTCATCCTCCTGGTGGGAGCAGGATCCCAATCCCAGCTCCATCCATCACTGCTCTAGGAAAGGAGAGATGTAAGCACAGAGAAACCTTCAGAGGGGAGCCCAACACAGACCTTGAAGGCATCTGAGGGAGGTTCCCCAGCTGGTGGCCACAGGTGGGTCCCCACAGCCTCCTTTGAAGCTGCCCCACTTAGTTTGAAGTGCCAAGAGTTGGGATTTCAACCCAAATCTAATCCCAGGCTGGGGAGCTCTGCCTGGCTGCTCCTCTTTTTGATCCATGTTGTTTATATCCATGGATGTGTCCCTCAGGAAAGCCTGAGGAGGGGGGACCCTGGCAGCCCCTCAGCCTCCCCTCCCCATGGGCTGCACAAGCTCTCTCCAGAAGCTTTGCTGGATGTTCTGGGAGCTCAGCTTTCCTGGGAAGGACCAGCTCAGACTGAGCCAGTTCTCGTTGTGCTTTTGTTTTCATCCCAGTGGGTTTGGATTGAACCCTAAAGAGATTTTTTTTAGGGGGGGTGTCTTTTTATTTTTAATTTTTTTTTTTTTGGTTTCTCTCCAGGATGTTGCCTCCCCTCCCCCTGCATTTGCTGGAGCTTTTGTAACCATGAGAAACAAGGAGATAAAACCACTCCTAACTCTGGAGCTGGAGCAAGGATTTGGTGCTATCAAGTGGCTCCAAAGGTGACCATCACCATCACCACCACCACCACGAGGGCCTCCAGTGTCCCACAGACTGACCCCACAGCAAACTCAGCACTGGGACCTCTTGCAGGAGAGATCTGCATAAATCCAGGCTTCATCTCATGCTTCAAACGTGGGTTTTTTTTGGACGCTGATGCTGGAGAAGAGCTCTTGGTGCAGTATAAATAGATTTTGGCGTGTATAAAAGCCTGGGCAGTGGCCCAAGGAGGTCCTGGGTGGTGTGAATCTGCTCCTGGCCTTCAGGGTGGGAAAGATTCTTGACATTTTTGTGGCTTTTGGAGCGGGTTTGTTTGGGTTTTTGAACTTCCCTCGACTGATTTAGGGCAGCTTGGGGATAATTTCCTTAACTGGGTTTCTCTGGGGGGCAGCTGTGGGGAATTTGCTGCTGCAGTGTCCTGCCTGTGGGAAGAGCTGCTGAAAACGCTGGGGGAAGTTGTTCCTTAGGGCTGGGAGCCCGTGGATGGTGTGTGGAGGATTTGGGAGCTAATCCAGCTCTGTCCCACCAGGTGAGGAGAGGGGCTGGACCTGCTGCTGGGGGATTCCAGGGGGGGGTCAGGTTAAACAAACTCCTGGTTCAGCTCTGCTGCAGCTGGGGCACGCTGGAGACCGGCCCTGGAGCCTGAGATCTGCCCTCCCTGGAGGGCTGAGGGGAAGGGCTCAGCTTCAGTGTGGCCACAAAACTCAGCTTCAGCTGAGCAATCAATGCCAAGGGCAGAGTTCAGCCCTGCAGCCCCTTCTGCAGCCTGAAACCACCCAAGCGCAGGGGCAAAGTCAGGCTGGGCCCCCACAGAGGACCCAAAACCACGGGGGAGAGGGGAACTCTCAGCATTTCACGCTCCTGGGGCTGTCCCAGCGTGGTCAGGGGCTGGAGAGCTGCTCAGGGCCTTCTCTGGGGTCTTTGCCTGCAGGAAAACCCTAAAAGTGATTGGAGATCGCAGCCACGTTATGCAAACCGCAATTTGCATAATCATCATGCAAATTGAGATGGATAACCAGCTTTAACCAGGCTCGAGCTGCTTTCAAGTGCCTCTTTCTCAGCTGCTACTTCAATCACTTCAAGGGCAGGGGAAAAAAAAAAAGAACCAATAGTTTCAACTTTGTTCTCCCGGTTAAGCGGTCACCGGGCCAGGGAGGGACAGGAGGTGACAAGTGCTGTCCCCGAGTGGCCTGGAGGGGTCACTGGTGGCTTTCACATCCAGGGGACCCCGAAGGGACTGGAAGAGCCCAGTGCGTGCTCCGCTCTATCCCAGGATTCCCGAAACATTTGGAGAGTCGCTGGGTCTCCATCTGCCAACACATTGTGGGGTTGTGGGGACAGAGGACATGATGGGATGTTCAGGTGATTTATCGGGAGTTAAGCTGCTCCTTTCGCATCTGAGGGGCTGAGAATTCCTGCTGGAAAAGGGTGTCTGATGTTAAATATAACTGCAAAATGAGACTGAAATCTTGCTCATGCCCTCCCTCCTTCCTGATGTGGAGGGATCATTCCTAGGGGATCCCACTCCTCCAGTGGGGGAGTTGGGCCGGGATCTGTCCATCCCCTGGCACGCACGGGCACAGCTCCCGGCTGCTCATTCCCGGCTGCTCGCTCCCTGCCCGCCCCGTGCCCGGCGCTGTGAGCGCAGCGAGGGCTCCGTGCCCGTGCCGGCAGCTCCTTCCCGGCAGCCGCCGGCTGCTCATCCACGGCTGGCCCTTGCTGCTGGAGCGCCGTGATCCCGCATCCATCCATCCCTCACCCATCCCTCAACCATCCCTCATCCATCCCGCATCCATCCCGCATCCATCCCACATCCATCCCTCATCCATCCCGTATCCATCCCTCACCCAT
>VWYI01034270.1:0-12116 GCA_013399455.1 Anthoscopus minutus
TCATATCCTCGGCTAGGGCGGCCATGCATGTCTCCCATACTTCTGAATGAAGTATTTCTATGGGACATTCAATCGCCCCAAGCTCTAAGAGCCTTACAATAGCAAGGTTAAGATCTTTGAGCTTATATTCAATTTTCCACTGCTTATGAATCCAACTCACAACCTTTGTGATGGCTTCCATAGCTCTCGCTGGTCTAGGGACGTCTCCCTCGCCGAAGTCAGTTCCCACCGCTCCGGCTGCTGCTTCTTGTCCAGGAGAAAACCCGATTCCCCGATCGTCTTATTCCCGGGTGTTCGGCGACAGATTTGTTGCCTTCTGACTTGAAGACAAGACGACCTGGTTCCACGCCACCTGTCCCTGTCTACCACAATCATATTTATCTGTACAAGCCTGACTAAAGTCAATACAACAAGGGAGTCAGATTTTTATTCCAATGTGATCTGTTCCAAATATAGTTTCAACAATTTTAATTTATTTTAATATGCTTCTCTGTTTGAAGTTGAATTTAAATGTTCTTTTTCTAAATATTATTACAGAATTATGGAATTGTTAGGGTTAGAAGGGACCTCTGGAGATCACATAGTCCAAACTCCCTGCCAAGGCAGGATCACCTACAGGGGGTTACACAGTACCATATCCAGGTGGGTTTGAATGTCTCCAGAGGGGGACTGTCCACAACATCCCTGGGCAGCGGGTTCCAACGCTCTGCTACCCTCGATGTAAAGAAGTTCTTCCTCATGTTGAGCTGGAATTTCTTGTGCTTTAGCTTATGTACATTACTCCCAGTCCTGTCACTGAGCACCAAAAGAGTCTGGCACCATCCTCTCAGCACCCACCTATGAGATACTTGTATGTATTGATAGGGCCCCCTCTCAGCCTTCTCCAGACTAAACAGGCCCAGCTCCTGCAGTCTCTTCTCATAAGAGAGATGCTCCAGACCCCTCCTGACCTTTGTGACCCCCCTGCGACACCCTTACCCGTTAATCCTTGTTTTTCTTAAACTCTCATCTGTGCAATGAAACAAATGCTTGCTACTACACTAGAGAATGTTGTATTCCCTCTGAAATATAAATCCTGTGTAATCCATATCCTAACTCTGAGAGGGAAAAGAAATAACACAAACCAATTGTAGATATTTTTTCCTCTCCTGACTCAGTTTCTATGCCAGTTCCCTGTGACTCTTCCAGTCTGTCAGGTCTTCTTCTCCAAGGATCTTGCATTACTCTAAGTGAAAAGCTATCCTTTCCAGAAATGTAATTTAAGCTCTTGAACACAATTATCAGCTCTTTTCAGCCTTGACAACTCAGTCTTTGTGGGGTAACGATTCACTACCAAATAATTTTGATGAAAACATTCCCCTGTGGAATCCATTTATGTGCTGTCTGTGCCAATGGCCACTGTGTGATGACTTCAGCGGATGTCACTGCATCAGACTGATTAGGGAAGGGGTAGAAAGGGACAAAGAAACTGAAGATAATTGAGCAAAAAGAAAGCAAAAAATAAACCCAAATCAAAATACAAAGCCTTCTTTGCTGTTCAGAAACCACATCAGGCACATGTGAAACAGAACTGAGGGTGGTAGAAAGCCTTGGGCTCAATGTTACTCTTCAACTCTCAAACTGCAGTTTTCTAGCAGGTGCCTTCCTGTTGTTTGTGATTATTTGTGATACATGATTAAGTGTAGCATTTGGTTTTCCTCAGAGGTGCTATGCATTTTTGTGTGGCTTTAAGCTCCACAGTTGGTCATCAAGGGAAAAATAATGACGCTTTTTGTTTTCTGCTTGTGTTCTCAGCATATGATAACATAACACTATGGTAACATAACACTATGATAACATAACACTATGATAACATAGCACAACAGCTTTTTCTTCAGTTGATGTTTTTCCCCCATTAATTTACTTTCTATTTTTTTCCTAGCAGTATCTTAGCTAACAGTATGAGGACAATAGCCTCCCTTTTTCTTACCACAAGTGTTCCCTGAACTGCTTTTAATTAAGAGAATGCATATTGACATGCATAACATAATCAGGCCAGGGACTTGAGCTGAAATTGGGTGCATCTCTTCTACACTTATTTCAATTTATGACAGATGTAGATGTGTAGTGAAAAGGTTTAATTTCAATTTATGTTGCTAGTACAATCCTTATAATTTAAGCATTAACTGAACATGCTCTGTGTTGGTGTGGAGCAATCATGCATGCCCAGTTTTCATAACTGGAGTTTGGAGGTCAATTTTCTTAGCAGATTCCAAGCATGCTAGTTACAGAAACATGTTTACATTTGATCAGCTACAATATTATGTTCCCGGAAATCCAGCACTAAAAAAATAAAATAAATTAAGAAGTATTTTGGAATATCAACTTTTGTGTAAAAGTAGATGGCATTTTTAATTTTATGAGTTATGGAGATATAGATGTGACATGATTTCTTGCTACTGTTTCCTGCAATCTCTTTTTTCATCACAGACATCCTTGTAAACTCAGAGGTTTGATTCTAATATTCATTTATCATGAAAATCTAAATACACCAAGTTGTTTTGACCTCAAAGCCCTATGGTAATAATGAGTTACACTGCTTTTTCAATGTTTGTGGCATGAAGCATTCTACATCTGCTGAGTAATATTCTCTACATCTTCATCCAAGCAGTATAGAGGATTCTAAAATCTGTGATTTGTTTGAAAAAGTGTTTTATCTTTTTAATGATCTTTACTGCTTTCCATCTTATGAAATGGATTTTTTTTCTTGTGCTCTGAATCATGGATATATGACACATTTTCTATCACCCTTTTTTTCTCATGTTCACATTACAATTTGCAAGTGTTTAGAGCTTGAATAGAAACATGCAACTAACTTTGCATTTTGTCCACAGGAGTAGTGTGATTTATTTATTTATTCATTTGCTTACAGGGGAAACAGACCATTAAGATACGTGTCTCATTTCAAATTTAGATACCTCATAAATTCTGCTTGGTTGATAAATTAATGGAAAGGTCTAGGGATTTCAGTCTTGGAATTTCTGTCACATAAAATATTCCTCTTTCCCCTGGGATTTTATTGACTTAGAAAGAAAAATACAATCCTCCATTTCTGTATATCTACCTCAGAAGGTAAGGTTCATAACTTAAAAGGTATTCAGAAAAGTGCAGCAATGTACTGTACTGTACAATATATAGAACAATAATTGACTTTTTAGTTCACTTGCCAAATAAAAAGAAAATGCCACCAAGTGCAATTGGTTGTCATTAAATCAAAAAGAAAGATTTTCATTTTTTTTTCCTAAGGGGAAAATGATTCGAAATTTCTTTTAGTGTCACAGTCCCTGATTTCCCTTTAATTGTTTATTATAATTTTGTTTTCATCTAAGGCAGGCAGCAAACAACTTGAAGCAGTTAGTTGTCATTGTCTTTTTACACTAAGAACTTGTTCACAATTCATGCAAGCTCCTTGATTCACTCTTCCCTTTTTCCTGCAGGCTGTGAGTCTGTGTTTGCTCAGAGAGGCCATGGACATACAAGGGAGATGGCCTCTTTTTCATTCTGCATTGCTCAGGCACATTTTGTTCCCCCACTTAGAAACACTCTAAACTCACAGATTGTAGCTATGCAATGAACATACTAATCAAGATAAGTGGAGAGGATCGCTCTTCCTCACTCTGACACTTGCAAATCATATCAAACAGTAACATGTGCCATAGCTCATTGGACAAGATACGCTCATGGAAAGTGGGACATGGTGGCTCAAACAGCTGCCAGAGGCCATACAAGAATCCAGAGTTTCTACAGAGCCATTTCCATAGCCAGTAAGTGTTTATTTGTGACCTTTCAGTGATTCATTTTTTTATACTACAGAAAATATTTTGCCTAATTTCTAATTTTTGTATTCTTAAATGTAAGAAGAATCATACAAGGAGATTTTTTTTCAAGTTCCTGGCTCTCTAATTCCTATTGAGTAAGAAGACATTCAGGAATTTAAGCTTTAAAAAGCTCTCATAAATGCTTTTGGCATCTGCTTAAATATACATACATGTACATTTTAAATATCACCCCAAAGAATTTTCTTGAAAAGGAATTTTTGTGAGTGAGTGAAATGGAACCTACATATAAAATTGTTATGTTTTTCTCTCTGCTAATTGTACCTTAAGACAGAGGCATGGTAAGGTTTAAACAGACTCCAAATCAAGTTCATATTCAGGGCATTTTTCAGTGTTGTTCATAAATGTCAATATCTCTTGATGATATGCCTCACTCCCACCCGTACTTTTCCTGCCTTATGTGAATACATCATATGACAGATAGAAGAAGGCCCACTTCTCCTTTCACATGGCCAGCATGAGATCAGACCAGTCTCCCCATGATTGTAGACATGGAAATTAGAAAGGCTCAAATAAGTAGAGGAAATAAAAGTGAGAGAGCAACCAGCTCTTTCCATTTCCATCTACTGCTAAGGTGGATAAATCTTATTCAGCCCTGGGAATATGATGCATCTCCTCTGCACAGTGGGAAGTCTTTACCCTTCAAATGCAAGTTATCTTGAACACAGCTTAAATGTAACTGGCATTTACTAATACTCAATGTATATGTCCATTTTTAGGAAAGGAGTTATGCAAAGGATTAGGGAGCATGATTGATTCTTCCAGCATACAAAATTCCTTGGCCTGAAATTCATTTCTGGTGTTAGATTATTTGAAAGACAAGCAAAAGATTACTCTGTCATTTAAAAGGACATCTATTAGAACAGACATGCCATGACACCATGGCTCTGTCATATGATTATTTGTGACTGACTGCAGCAGAGGATGACAAGTTGCTTTTGGGAAAGGTGGTCCTCAGTGCTTGCAGCTAATACTTGTGTTTGATGCTCACTGACTAGTGACTGCCTACCTTGCAGACCTTGTATTTGATAACACTTTCAAACACTGAGTTAGACCAGCTGCTCAGACTTTCTGGAAAAGGTATCTCTTTAGATACCTACAAGATGTACTAAAATACTGTATACTATCTATCCAGGGATATCTAGCTTTAGTCAAGAGATCAGATCAACCTCTGGATACACTGCTGAATGAATATTCTTCAGGAGAAAATTATTTTCCTTGTTTTATGAAATTTAGCATATTGTTATCTCTGGAATAGTGGTAAACTCATCAGACTAATTATATCTTCTGTCTTTTAAACCATATCATATATTTTGCAATTTGTTTTCACACTCAAATAAAAACCTTACTCTAAATCATTCTTCATGGAACAGTATAAACCAGTGTCTCATCTTGAAATCCTCTAAGGCAGTTTGTCTCTTCAGGCTCAGCACAACTGCATCATCTTGGCAACCAACTCACAGCTATGTTTCCAAACTCTGAGGACTGACATAGTTTCTCTGTAGCTGGCTCTGGGGAAGGATTTCAGTTCTCATTTAGCTTTAAGTATCTTTACATGTATCTAAAGCTGTTGCTTTGGAAAGGACCAAGATGCCCAGCACTCCATAATACATCTGGTTTTTTTGTTTTGTTCCTGTTGAGGTGGACAGCATGGTGGGGCTCGTCTCATGGAATTTCTTTCGAGGGGATTCGGATATGCATCCACATCTTCACATGCAAACATAGAGGAGGGTGGTGGTAAGAAGTGCCCTGGGCCTATGCAGACTTAAGCCAAATCCCCAAGATTCATTGTAAAGTTTCTGGAATATTCTATGAAATACTTCTATGAAACAATAGATGCTTGATTTCTCCATGGACTTATCTACATCCACATGTCTTATATACATGAATTTCACAATGAATACTAGAATACTAGAATAATTAATGCTGTCAATATTAAAACATAGACAATTATGTGACTCAGAAGTGAAAGAATACTTTTAATAAATAACAATGGCTAATGTGCCATTAAATAGCTCTACTTATTCAAAACTCATTTTGTGGATTGGCAGGACCACCAAATTGTCCAAGAAAGTATTTAAATCCAATTTCTCAAACAGGATATTTGTACCAAATTTTATAATATTACTGCTGTTTATCCTTGAAAAAGGTATCTGTATCCTTCCTAATTATTTATAGGAAAAAATTCAGTGCTGACTTAAGAGTTTAAAACTAGGCATCTTGACTGCTTTTTCTAATTTCCTGAAGTGCCTTTCGACTTTTTGTGATATGACTGGATTTCAGTGTTTTGGTGGACAGAATATCTTTAAAAGCTGTTTTAAATAATTTTATAATTAAAATACTTGAATTAGTGCAGAAGGCTGATGGGACAGTGCAGTTTATCTTAGAAGCAGTAGTCCAGACAGGAAGCGCTATCAAAGACAAGGAATATGTGCCATAGGCAACCAGCCTGCTGCTCCTGAGCGATAGGCAGATAGATCAGCACTGAACTAATGCCAGAAAAAAAATAATTTTGGCTGGAAAACCAGAAAAGTTTCAATTTTAGAAATATCACTAATTTTGGTTCAATTTTTCTTGTGAAAACTGAAGGAGAATGTTCTATTTGGTTTATCCTAAGTCCTAGGGACTGTAATTTTCAAAGTGCTATGATTTCCATTTGCGTGTTTTTGGGTAGAAATTCATGACAGAAAAACTAGGGATTTTTGGTTTTTTTGTAAGAAGATGTTAAATAAATGCAATATGTTGTGTTAAAGAAGTTGTCTGTGATGGGAGCAGTAGTAAATCATGCAAGAACCAAGGATGAAGGCTGCTCTTCCAGAGTAGGATGGAAAAAGGGATAAATGCTGCCTGTTTGTTTAGAAACTGACATAAAGAGTAAAGTCCAGTGAGTCCTCATGTCTTTCAGTCATAAACAGGCAGAAAAGAGCAACAAAAATGTTGTAATCTGGAATAAATGGAGAAGTTCTGCTAGGTGTCTGGGTGCATTTGTGTGTTGCTTGTTAAACAGCAACAGTAAGCAGAAATAGCAGAAGGGTCTCACAAACTAGATTTTCTAGCCGCAAGCAAACATGAAAGCCCTCTGCTACTTTGGGTTCTGGCAGTTTCTAAAGCACAGAGATATAAACCAGGGAGAGAGTGGATGAAAAATTTCTTTCTAAAGTTCTTAAATGAAATCCCTAATCCTGACACATGCTTTCTGTAGGGATAAGTAGGAAGCAATACTGAAAAATCAACTTTCAGAATACAGATTCCTGGGAATTTAGAGCAGGCTGATAAGAGAATTTTCTAGGTTTGGACTGTGTTTGTTGATTTGGAGTAAGCACAGCTGGCACCTGAGTAAGAACAGCTGGCACCTGAGCCCTACAAAGCCAGAGGGGAGGGCTACTTAACTAGAACAGAAATTTGGACATACTTTTTCTCCAAATGGATTATCAGCTTAAAGCATTAGTAGAACTTAAAATTCCGTCTTTGTTGCTTAATATTGATCTCTTTCACAAGGGTTTGCTTGAAACACTTCAAAGACTTTTGGAGCCAAATACAATTTGTCTCCATAAATCATAGCCTTTTTGGTTTTGCTGTAAATATTGAAAAGCTCAAGCAATACTATTTTCCTTTTTCTTCTTGCTCTTGAAGTCAAAAATCATTGTACGGCATCATATATGACATATCTTAGAGGGGTAGAGGTAGGGTAATCTTTGTGCATATAACCCCACTCCAAATATACATACACCAAATGTTTATCTTTTACGTGCACTCCAAGCTAAGGCTCAGCACTGCTTTTGTTACAGTCAGTTAAAATCCATGTTGACAGGAAAGAATTGAGACACTCAGCTCCACTGGCAAACCACATGGTCAGTCCCTCTGTAGAGCTTGCTGGAGGAAGGGAAAGAAAATGCCAACAAAGGATATTTTTTACACTCTTCACGTGCTTAATGAATGTGATGGAATATGTAATGTCTGTGAGCAATGGAAAAAATCTTGTCTTTTGAACAGTCTGTCATAAAACGCTGGCAGTTTTCTAAGTAGAAGAGAAAATGCTAGTTTTGGGCAGATGAACTATGACAGTTTTATCAAATTTTTAATTTGTATTTTAAGGAGGTCTTAGCTCTTCTTATCTGAAGCTTAAAAAACCCTGTTCATGTGGTTTAGCATATCTAAGCTAATGTATCTTAACATGTTAAAATTATTCAGATTGGAAACGGAGATGGAAATTTAATGATAATGTAATGGGAGAAGTTTTCAATAGCTCATTAGACTCAGCACTGGTGAGGTCACCCCTTGAGTTCTCTCTCCAGTTCTGGGACACTCAACTCAGAAATGACATCGAGGTGCAGGAGCTTGTCCAGAGAACAGCAACAGAACTGGTGAAGGTCTGGAGCAAAAGTTGGTTGAGGGGCAGCTGAACGAGCTGAAGGAGGCTCATAGGAGACCTTATTGCTTTCTACAGCCACCTGAAAAGAGGGTGTAGCCAGGTGAGGATCATTCTGTTCTCCCAGCAACCAAGGACAGGATGAGAGGACACAGTCTTAAGTTGTGCCAGGGGAGGTTTAAGTTGGATGTTAGGGAGAATTTCTTCACAGAAATGTGATCAGACGTTGGAATGGGCTGTCTGGGGAGGTGGTGGAGTCCATGGAGGTGCTTAAGGAAAGACTGGACGTGACACTCAGTGCCATGGGCTGGTTGACATGGTGGTGTTTGGTCATAGGCTGTTCTCAGTGATCTCAGAGGCCTGTTCTAGCCCAGTTGGTTCTGCAATCCTGGGATTAGTTGCCTGTGTTGGAAATAATGTAGAGAAGAGCCTTCTTTTCTCTCTGGCCTAAGAGATCTTAAGGATGGGAAAATTCAAAGAAAATACTTTGAAATCATAAATTTTGTGAGATTATTAACTAAAGATTATTTTTTATTTTATTGAAGCCAATTGACTTTCCTCTTGTTATTGATCTAATGATATAACTGCAGAGCTTTCTCACCCTTTTGTCATTCTCTTAATCTCCATTTTAGAGATAAGAGCTTTGCTCTTAGTGGGCAGGTTGTTGTATAAAACCAAGATAAAACATGTAGATTAAAACTTTAATGACAGATTACAGTACTGTGATGAGTGACTGCTAATTTAGAATAGAAATCTCATCTCACTGTGGGATCTTCTGTTTTGGGAAGTAGAACTGCCAATATAATTTGTGATGTTTTGTGTTTTAGTGATACCTGTTGGTCTGTAGTGATACACCAAAGCTAAGCAGAAGTTGAGCAAAATATAGACCTTAGACTAGATTTAGCACTTCAAGGAAAGCGATCATGTGTTCTTTGTACAGAATTGTTCAAGGCTGGTGAGGCATTCTCACCAGACAAGAGAGGCTTTGTGCACTGCACTTCTGTAAGCACTGTATTTGTCCTAAAACATACACAGAAATGGTAAAATCAAATAAAAGTTCAGACATGCCCATTATAAATGTTATTCTATGTTTTGCTTTTGTACTCTTGTCAGGAATTTCTGCTGAGATAAAATGCTACTATGAGTCTTTGGGATTCCTTTGTATTAACACACTAGTGGACCATGTTACCGTGATAGAAGATGAAAGTACCAAACAAAATATATTACACTTAATAGTTCAGTACTGATGTCATGACTGATGTTATTAAGAAAGGAGACATTGAAACATGATAAAGAGTTCTAGACCTGGGCTTTATGACTCCTTTTAAAAATCTACATGCTGTTCTTTAAGATGCAAAGCTTGATACAAAGAATGAGGATTGCTCTTCAATTACACAATAAATATTTACAAGTTAAGAAACTCAGTCCTTTGAGGATGCTTGAAAATAACATTTTCACTATGATTTTGTGTTATAAGAGGAAATAAAGGGGTAAAAAAGTCAGTCCTTAGGTTTTACAACTAATATAAACTTTTATCCAGTTTGATTTTCTTATTACACCTATAGACCATTCTTTCGGCAAGAATTCTAAACCTTTAAAACCATTGGATATGAGTAGCAGAATTTTGTTAAAACTGTATTGTTGTAATTTTTGTGATGAAGCTCAAGGAGCTCAACAAGCAAATGAATTGTGCAAATAATGTCTTAACCTGACTGTTTCTGGTTACTAACTTTGTTCTCCCAGAAGATCAAGCTGTCAGTTAAATTTCAAAGACCCTTCTGAAGTCTGAAATTCTCAAAATTCATCACCTTTGCATAGTCTTCCACTATTGAACAACATCATTAATCATAGGACAAGCACCAAAATGGCCAGCCAGTCAACATGCATAAGGTCAGAAACTCAAGGCATCAGGAAGGATAATGCCAGTTGGTGCCTATTGCTGTTCCATGTCAAGTCAGTGCTGCCTGTGGCCTTAAATGTTACCACTTGTAAAAATCACAACCATATTGATTTTGGTAAGGTTTTTAGATTCAATAGGGATCCTTCTAAATGATATCCAAATCTATGTAATGTGAGTAATATGTGATTAAATCTAATAATTTAATCTTAATTGTGCTGATGAAAAAGATGGCATTAAGACAAGGCAGAGTTTCTCAGAAGACATTATTAAGAAAATTAAGGATTAGAGAGTGAGAAATTGATTATAACAATTTAGCAGGGAGGCAGAACAAACATATCAGGAGTAAATTATTACTCTTTTAAAATGGTACAAGATCAGAAAAGTAATCTCTGATCTCTCTTAGGACTGGTCCCAATGGAGCATGCATCTACACATAGTACTTAAGAATTAGGTTCTTCTTCATCCAAATTTTATTATAAAGGCCTGGTGCCTTAGTATTCTCTTGGTCAAAAAGCTGGTTCCAGGTAAACAGGTAGTTTCTCTTCCTGTGAAGATGGCTCCAAAACAGCAAAGCAAAGGGGTATGTGTGCAACACCAAATATGTGAAAAGTTCAAAAGTTCAAACAAAAGTTCAATTGTTTCCATGCCAGACAGGCTGGAAAAACATTAAGTGTCTTCTTGGATCTTTACCAAGAAAAAATAATGTTTTACAGGATCTTGTTCAACATATTTGGTACAATGTAGCTACCCCAAAGCTTACTACTTTTAGGACAGTTCATCTTTTTAAAAAAGGTGAACAGATACAGAAAAGAATTTTATATTTACACAGATTATTGCAGTAAGACTAATACAAAATTTTATCCCAGATGTCCTTCCCTTCCTTGCTAACAGTGTTGTGTTCAGCCTAATTATTGTCACAAAAGGGTCAGAAGTCCAGCTATATGATGTAGAGACATGTTATGTTGGTTTGCATCACAATCTTCATGTTGAATTGAAATAGGCTAATGGACACATTTTCTGTCATGTAGTAATGCTTTGCAATATTCCTTTACATGTAAACTTCCCGCTGCTGTGCAAGAACAAAATTAAATTTTTGTACATTCATGTAATTGTGCACTGGTGATCAGCAAAATAATTCCTAGATATAAGATAAAACTGACTCTTTCTAAAGTATTTAGTCTTTCAGTAAAGGTTTCTTCCATATATATGTTTCTGTCTATTAAATTTTAAAGGACAGATAAAAATCTACAGACAAGTAGATTTTTTTTATCAGGAGGGTGGACATTACAGCAGTGGGAAGCTGTAGTTACTTGAATTACTTTAATAGAATTACATTGTACCTCTGCTGCTCTAATGAGAAGAAGCTGGTTGCGGGTGTCCATGCAAGTAAATAATAAAACAGTATTTCTAATTCAAAAACACAGAAGATACACCATTACTGAACATAAGATGAAAATGATGGTTTCTAAGGCAGGGAAAGGTCAGGGGTTTGGTTTGAGTTAGGGTATTTTTTATTTTTAAAATATATTTGTCTGTAGCAGTGTCCATCATTAGCTTGAATGAAGTATTGAAATATTTGTGACCTTTGGAGCTCACAGCAACTTAATTCCTAATAACCTGCTACCTCATATGAAATCCTGGAAAATTTGCTCCTAAACAGTGAGCANGCTACCTCATATGAAATCCTGGAAAATTTGCTCCTAAACAGTGAGCACAATGCAGTCTTTTCCCAAAAAAAATCTCATTTTTGTCTAAATGCAAACAAAAAGGGTTATCAAGAATATATCAGAGAGGTGAAGCCATTGGTAGTCTGATATCTGTTTTTTCCACTTAACAGCAAATAGCGATGTGTTGGAAAAAGTCATTTGCCATATTTATTTTTCAGTCTTGGGAAGGGATTTCAGCTTTTCAAATTTTTTATTTAATATTGCTGTTTGTATAATATCAGGCCACTCAGGAGTGTATTTTTTTC
>VWYI01034271.1:0-22836 GCA_013399455.1 Anthoscopus minutus
TGGAGTCCACTCTTCCCGGGACTCAAAGCTATGTCTCTTAACAACTGACTCCTCTGAGCGGGGCCACTCCACAGTTAATAGATTTCTTATGATATTTCTCCAGAACTTTTGCTTTCCTTCTGCTTTTTAAGCTGATGATCAAGCATTATATTATGTTCACTCTCAGTTCCTAACCTACTGTTTACTTTGGTTGCAAAATAACCTTTTCGTATCTTGGGAAGTGAAAAGAAAAGTATATTTAGCAATGATCTAAATGCAGGGTGAGTATAAAGAATTGCATTGACTCTAAAGATTGAAACTAGCAGGCACGTGAGCAAAACCAACAGGGACATTTTTACATTTCCATCTTAAAATCATAAAATCACAGAATATGCTGAGTTTGAAGGGATCCACAAGGATCATCAAAGACCTACTCCTGGGCCTGCACAGGACCATCCCCAAGAGTCACTCCATGTGTCTGAAAGCATTGTTGAAACTCATCTTGAGCTCTGTCAGGCTTGGTGCTGTGGCCACTTCCCCAGGCAGCCTGTTCCAGTGCCCAAACACCCTCTGGGTGAAGGACCTTTTCCCAAATGTATCTGTCAGAAAACAGTGAAGCATTTTTAAAAGCCAGCATATAAAGCTCCCCTTTAACCTATTTAGATTTAACTTCTTTTTGCAGTAAATCATGATGAACAAAATGAATATTTATATAGGTTCTTTTTTGTTCACACTTCAGTGTGTTCTCATTTCAATAATTTGTATCAGTTTCCATTGTTCTCAGGCAGTTTTATGAAATTCAAAACTGGTCCCAAAGAGAATCTACATAACCTCATGTAAACAGCTTTTAAATCCACATAAAACTTATCGCTTGTTTCTTTTCATTACAAAAAAAAAAAGGTGAAAAATTATTCAGAGATATCAATAGAGAATTTAAGAGTAAACTGAATAAGGGCAATTCTTTTCTGACACTTCCTCATTTTTAAAATATGGAGTGTCTAATTCTAAGACCAATTCAATTATTGCATCCCTTGGGGTTATCTAGCACACCTCCTTATTGCTCTGCAAAGAAATGCATAATTGACCAGTCCTTAACTCAGGTCTGCTTTCACTGTCTCGGAAAATTTGAAGTTAGTTCCTTTCTTTACCATATGGCTGCAGAGAAGACAAGGATACAGAAAGTAGCTTGCACTGGTGATGGCTGTTAGGTGATGTTGTTCTCTTCTGTTGAAGCTATTGCACTTTACACATTGAACATTCACCAGGTTACAGTGAGAGAAAGAAATTTATCCAATTTCTCAGACATGCTTCTGTAAATTCTTCTGTAAATTGCATGCTTCTGTAAATTGCATGCTTCCGTAAATTCTTTGAATGCAAAACACCTAGAACGCTCAATGCAGTAAATGCCAGGTTTGCCAAATTGTAGTTGAGCAGCTAAACACTTTGGACATCCAGTAATGTTCCTAGTGGCACTGTAAGAACTTTATTATTCAATAAAAAAATCTGAACAATTTCTGTAGAAAATTCTGAGTTCCCCTTCCTCACAGTACTGAATAACTTACAGCCAGGACATATTCTCAAATACAAAAAAGTAGTTTGGGTTTATGATTCATTGACTACTTATACCCTAGCTAGAAATCTCCTTTCCAAATGGTGGGAAAATAGGTTCTTCCAGCATAGAACAAAGGAGGAAAACTTGTAAGAATGATGAATAAACATTCCTGCTCCTTATTGCACATTAACCATATTGGGTAGTATTTTTTGCATATGATTAATGTTTAGTAGATCAAATGTTTAGATATCTAGTTTCCCCACGTAGGTTCAGTTTCTTCCTTTTGATACCAGGTATTTCAGTGGATAGATAGACAATAAAAACAAGAATTTTTTTTTGCATATCTAGTAACTACTGCACTTTCAGATATATTTTACAAGTCTAAGTATAATTTTTCTAAACAACTTTTGGTCCTTGGTTATTAGAAGTGGAAGTGATAGTCATAATCCAACACTGACATAAATGTAAAAATGCATTTTTTTGCTGTGGAAACAAATGATTTTATATTTATGGCATTGTGTATGACACTTTTCCACTCTTTGAAAAACAGTAAGATTTATTAGATCATTTTTCCTTTGCTGACAATGCTTTATATGTGTTTAAAATGCAGATAATAAAAACGGTGCATATACTTAGCAAAATCTGATAAATAAAACAAAAGCTCCACCAAGAGTATGAGTGCAGCAGTATAAAAATTTGAAAGGGTATCATAACAACATCAAATTGATAAAGGGTCATTAGTTGTTTGTCCTACTCTACTAAGTCATAGACCAACTGACAGGCATATACATAAAGAGAAGACATCTATGAATTGCAACGGTATAGTTCAGTATGAGAGCACTTTTTGAGATAAATGAGGTAGCAAATAATATGTAGAATAATGAATATGAAACAGCACTAAACAAAAATTCAGAACAAAGCCTCAACAATAGAATAGCCTGAAAACATCCTATTACATAGACCATATTTATAAATCAAATAGATTCCAACAGCACCAAAATATTACCATGGATGGTAATATGCTTAAAGAATGAGATCCACATATAGAATATTGTTTGTCACGCTAGAAAAAGTTATCATTATGATGAATTCAAAGGTAAACTCTACATATGACTCTCATCTGATTTTATTCCTGTGATTAACATGCAAAATGCAAAATAATTCTAAAAATGACAGAAGAAACTAGAAAAACTTGAGTTTTGACTAACTATTTAGGTCTCTTGCACCACATATTAGCACAACAATTTTTTTTATCACTCAGGCCAACGGAACATATAGATAGTCCACGGCTATTGTCCTACTCAGAAAACAATATCTCCCAATTAATTTATCACAGGTGAAGAAATCTCCTTAAAACTATGGGATATTTTTAGTTTCTGGGAGACTATTTGAAAATTTTGCAAATAATTTTGAAATAAATTAGTAGGTTAATGTATTAGATTCCCTTTGTCACCAAGAGAAAGAATCCTCTAGTTGAGCATAAAAAAATGGTAGAATATGTGACAGGAAGTGGAACAAAATTGTCTACTAAGCTATAAATGCAAAAGGCAGGGTTATTAAGGATCAGCCAAAGCACACACATGTGTGCAGGAAATATTCTGGTATACACTGTGTGACAAGAACTTGGGAACAGGTGCTGTAATCTGTTCTGACATAACTGTGTAACACAGTTTGTTCCAAGGAGCATGAAGAAATATGTCAGGTAATAATGAAAGATTCTATGAGGAAAAAAAAAGAAAAAATACTAAAATATTAGCATAGTGAAGCTTCTAAATCATAAGATGTCCTCCCTTCAGCCCAGAAAACAATACAAACAAGCAAGCAGTACAACTAAACCAGTCCTCTATCGTGACAATGTGGAAAATAAGAGGCTTTCTTTGGAGAAATGTTGTGGTACCATTATTGATCTCTTCAGACTTTTTGAAACACTCTAACAGATCTTAAATTAGGTAATAATTTATATTCAGAGATACAAAGAAGTGATTCGCTGTCTGCTCTTTCTCACAGAAGGTATTTATGGAAATACAAGCAAACTTACACACTCTCTAAGAGTCAGGGAAAATGTTCATTGTTCCATGGTTCCTCTTGAGGATTTACTTGATTTCAAGCTGCCCTACAACATTGAAAAAAAATGATTACATTGTACTTCAGATTTTCAGACATGTTTTATTTTACTGAAGACATGCCTTTCTGCTGCAATATAGAAGAAATACAAAGCAAAGCCATGGAAAGCAAGGCTGTAGCTTAAATTGTACATGAACGACCTGCTTATCTGTACTAACTATGACCAACATGACTGCCTTCTAGGATGAAACAATTGATGGATGAGAGGAGAGTAGTGGATATTGTCTACCTTGACTTCAGCAAGGCTTGTATCTCTGTCTCCTACAATAACATTATAGGCAAAGTCAGGAAGTGTGGGCTGGATGAGTGGACAGTGAGATGGATTAAGAACTGGCTGAGAAGCAGATCCCAGGGGATCGTTATCAGTGGCACAAGATTTATTTGTAGGCTGTCACCAGTGGTGTCCCCCAAGGTTCAATGCTTGGCCCCGTGTTGTTTGACTTACCCATCAATGGCTTGCATGAAGGGACAGCTGCCTCCTCAGCAAGTTCACTGGTGACACAAAGCTGGGATGAATGGCCCAGAGAGCTGTGCAGCCCTTCAGAGGGGTCTTGAAAGGTTGGAGAGATGACTAGAGAAGAACTGTCTGAAATTTAACAAAGACAAATGCAGGATCCTGTACCTGGGGAAGAATAACCCACCAGTGCAGGCTTGGGGCTGACCTGCTAGAAAACAGGTCTTCGGAGAAGGACATGGGGGTCTTGGTGGATAACAAACAGTCCATGAGTCAACAGAGTGACCTGGGGGCCAAGGAGGCCAATGGTATCCTGGGATGCATTAAGAAGAGTCAGCAGGTCAAGGGAGATGATTCCACCCCTCTACTTAGTCCTGGCAAGGCCACATCTGGAGTGCTGTGTCCAGTTCTGGGCTCCTCAGGACAAGAGAGACATGAAACTCCTGGAGCAGGTCCAGCAGAGAGCAACAGGGATGTTAGGGGACTAGAGCATCTCTCTTAAAAGGAAATGCTGAGGGGGCTGAGGCAGTTCCGTCTTGAGCAGAGATGACTGAGAGTATATCTCATCAAAGTATGAAAGTATCTGAAGGAATGATGTCCAGAAGACAGAGCTAGGCTCTTCCCAGTGGTGCAAAGCAACAGGACAAGAAGTAAGAAGCACAAAGCAATGAACAGGAAGTTCCACCTGAATAAAAGGAAGAACTTCTTCACTGTGTAAGTGACTAAGTACTGAAACAGATTTCCCAGAGAAGTTATGGAGTTGCTCTCACTGGAGATATTCAAGAACCACACGGACACAGTACTGTGCCATGTGCTCTAGGATGACCCTGCTGGAGCAGGGAGGTTGGACTAGATGACTCTAGTGCCTTCCAACCTGACTCACTCTATAATTCTACAACAGTGATTGAAATAATACTAGTTGACTCGGAGCTGATACACATGGTGATGTTAATTGGTTAGAGCAGAGCAAAAGATTAACTCAGGGGACTGAAATAGATTCTGAAGAGGATCATGAGAATATGTTCACTGGAAATCTAAATGTAGCCTTCCAGGGTAAGGCCATGAACCATGAATACAATATCATAAAAGCTGATATCATATCATATCATATCATGAAAGCTGATAAAATTGTTAATAAATTAACTGAAGTCATAGATGTGCCAGATAGAAAGGGAAAACCTAAAGGAAGTGGACAGTTTTGGCATGTTTTTATTTTCACTTTATCTCATCATTTTCCGTCATGAGAAAAAGATGTTTTGGCTTAGAGTGAGCATCTGTGTCTTGCAAACACCTCTTGTCAAGAGACAGTAAGTGAAAAAGAATTCTCATCAGCATTTGTCCTTTATGTGAGAAGAAAAGAGGCATTTGTTTTCCCTACTATTTTATCAGGCATCTATTAGGGATGTCCTATTCCAGACAATTTGTGTGGGATTTACTTCAAACCAAAAGCTGAACTCTTCGTCTCAGGCCCTTAGGAAAAAGAAATAAATAGCAATGGTATAAAATAAATACAATGCAACTGATTACTTTTGGATAGCTACATTATAATTACAGGAATGGTATCAAAGAACAGCCTATTTCTCCGCAATGAGATGAAACTAACTGTTGGGGGTTGCATGTTTTTTTTTTCGTTTCTTAGCTGTTAGAATTTTTCCCATTTAGCTGAGAGAGAAAGCCTTGATGGCTGGTACATCATCGGTACTTTAAAAGACAAAAGGATCGGCTGAGCCCCCGGGGGCAGTGGGGAGGGAGCAGTTTTTGGTTTTGGGTCCTTCTGGGAGGGCAACACAGACACTCTCGGAGCTGTTTCTGCTGGGAGAGGGGGTTTTTGCCATCGTCCAGACGGAGCGGCTGTTTCTTCTGCTTCTGCTTCTTCTTCTTCCTCTCCGTTTGTGGCCTCCGCTCCCCTGTCCTGCCGGACGTGCTGCAGCCCCAGCTTCCACCGCGGAGCTGCTGATCCGTCCCATCCACCGGCCCGGGACTCTCTGCTCATCCCTGCCATTCCAGCGAGGTGTCTTCCTCAGAGCCTGCAGGAACTCCGGGACTGAGTGCCAGCTGAGGGGTTTGTGAGGCACTGCCTCTCCTCCACGTTTTTTCCCGTCTCGGCCGAGACGGGATCCCTGTTCTGTTCCGTTGTTAATACTGTAGTTATTGTTGTTGGTTTACCTTAATATATATATATATTAGTAAAGAACTGTTATTCCTATCCCCATATCTCTGCCTGAGAACTCCGTGTTTTCGAGATATAATAATTCGGAGAAAGAGGGTGGGGGGCTTACAATTTTTTCCTGCCTTCCCTGACAGATAACTGTCTCTAAAACCGGGACACTAACTCAAATGCAGAGTTCTACAATTTCAATCTGTCATTAGAGAGTATATATATATATAGTATATACATATATATATAATAGTTTATTTAAAGGCAAAATATCCATCTTTTTTTTTCTTATTTTGCATAAAAAAGGGACAGCTCAAGTCCCCACCTCTTTCATTTTCTGTTATCAGATAATTTTGGAATAAATTCTGTTACTTAGGTTAATGAAATATAGATAGCTAATGTCCTAAGTATTCTGAAAGACTTTATAAATACTGCAAGTAGGAAATGGCACTGTACAAGTTTTTTAGCCAGAAATTGTGTACACTGAAAAAAAACAAGTCCTAAAAATGTATTTTTCTGCAAACCTGCTGAAAAAAAAAGTCTATTTCCTGATAAACCAACAAAGGATTAGACTACCATCATAAAAATTGGAAATAACAAGTGCTGCAAAGTTTCTGTACTTAAATCATTTGCAGATCACAATGATTTTGCAGCTTTGTAGTCAAAGTTGGCTTGGGGCACCCTGCTGCTTTAGGCAATCTTTAGCATTCCACATTTATAGCTGTCTCATTTAATTTTATATTTTGACTATATTTCTGAATTTTTCCCAACCAATTAAAACTGGTGTGTTTACTATGCAGTTTTTTTCTTTTTTCTCTCTTTTCTTTTGTCTGGTTATCTGATAATAAGTTCTTACAAGGTTCTTAAATCCTTGTAAGTTGTCTTTGAAGAGCACCATTTTTCACCATCTTTTTTTAACTTTGTCTCTGTTTAGTAACATTTCATTTGCATTTAGCATTTTGATATTCAACAATTTATTTGCTTCAATAATTTAATGTTACATGATGTGCATCCTCAATCTCAACACTCCCTCCTAGTTATTCTTTCACTTCTCTATTGAAGCGTTCAATAAATTCCATAATGTTCACAGCTGCCTGAAATATCTTATCCCTTTCTCTCAATATTTGCATAAACTGATATGACCATTCAAACTTCTCATTCTGTAGTCCATAAACACTAAACTCCCCCACTGTTAAGGCTTGAACACAGACATACCTTGAACAGACATCACACAGATACAGATTTCCTCTGTAGGCACAAAGTGGTTGTTGGGGCCTTTTGTTTGTTTTGTTTTGCTGAGTTTCTTTCTTTTCTTTTTCTAATATGTTGTCCTGGTTTCACCTAGAGTTAATTTCTTCTCAGTGGCTGTTGCTGTGCTGTGTTTTGGATTCAGAATGAGAATGGTGTCGATAACACACTGATGTTTTGGTTTTAGCTAAGTGATGTTTGTCCTAAGTCAATTACTTTTTTCCTGTCTCAGCCTCTGCCAGTGAGGAGGAACGCAAAAGAAACTGGGAGGGAGCACAGTTGGGACAGGTGACCTGAACTGACCAAAGGGATATTCCACACCACAGAACATCATGTCCAGTTTATGGACACATGGGAATTACCCCAAGGGCAGCTAATCAGAGTTTGGGGTGGCCGATCTGGCATCAGTCAGCAGACAGTGAATAATTGCATTGTGAAACACTTGAATTTTTCCCTTTTACTTTTAATTACTACTGTCATTTACCAATTTACCATTCTTATTGAATTTTAATTTATTTTCAATTACTAATTTGTTCTTATCTCAATGTACAAATTTTACTTTGATTCTCCTCCCCATTTTACAGGGTTGGGCAGAGATAAAAAGGAGAGCTGAGAAAGTGGTTGTATGGTGGTCAAATTCCAGTTGGGTTTAAATCACAACACATGAGAAGACAGGCAGAGATTTTCTTTTACTTAAAAACAGATCCTTGGCTTCCAAAGATGGGTACTAGAAGACTCCAGGCATTTCCTCAGAAGGGGTTTGTCAAAGATTTTAGGTATTTTATTCTGCAAAAATACATAATGCCTTGAGTTTCACTGCTGTGTCCTCTTAGCATCCCAGAATCTTGTCCTCACATTGAAAATCTCACATATTCACACCTCAGAAATTTCATTTTATGTACATTGATTCACTCATTTGCTTATGATAAAAAAAAGAGTATTTTCATCAGTAAACACCAGGACACAGATGGCATCAGAACTTCTGTCCAACCTGATGTAAAAAAATGCTGAAATTCTCCACAGTCTATGCTTGGGTACACTATGTGACAAGCTGGAGCTAAATTTCAAGTCAGATGTTTGAGATTCTGCAGTACTTCAGTGCACTCGGTGAATATTCTCTGCTAGGTTCAACAATATGTCTAAACAAAATGTCTCACTGAATGAACAGGAAGTAGTCGTACAATCTGCATATAACTCTTCTATTTATTTATATATTAATTCTTGTTATTTTTAATGTCATATTTACAGTTTTCTGTGTTCCTATTATCTTCTTAGTAAAAAAAAAAGCCAAAAACAACCATAGAACTTAATTACTTAACATATATTTGACTAATTACTAAACACGGTTAAATGGAGAATTAGAAAACTAATAGGAAGAGTTTCTTTCACCTTCCCTCCCTGCCCTCTCTTCCCATTTTTTTTTTCCTTCTGCAATTATCTATCTTATTTTTAGTTTTAGCAAGTAATGACAATTTTGTGGTCACTTAGCTTAGGCTTATAGGTCCAAATATGCAGGATTTTTTATTTTAATAAACAGCAACAATTGAAATCTAGTGGGACCTTCAACCTCAATTTTGACATCAGAACAAAAAGGAGTCGCAATATCGTGTGCATGCTTCTGGAAATCATTCTCAGTTGTGTAACATAGCTGAGGTTTTAAGTTATGATGTAAGATTTATCCCCGTTACTTAGCACTTTAAAGGACAATGAAGGGTATTTTTAATTTTATTGATTTTGTTCTATTTTGTTTATGCCATGGTTGTAATTTGGAAGAGCCTTTATTGATTCTTTTAATATAATTGCACGTCTATCACCTAAATTTCCATTACCTTGCACTATTTACTGCCAATTACCCTGTGTTAAGTGGTTATAAAATGATCCCAATTTATGCTTGCAGCTTATATTCATGCTATATAGGTATAAATGATTATCAAATAGTGCAAAACTGGTAAGAAACTGACCTTTAATATTACAAATATGTTTATTAATTGGTAATGTCATTCATAAAAATTGCCAATAAGCTTGGAAAGACATCTTTACAAAAAGTAAGAAAGAAAGATTCAATTCCATGAGACTTTCAAAATAAGAAAGAAGTGTTACAGAAGCACTTTGAGTGTTAAAAAGTTGGGTCTTACATTATTGCTAGAGAATTAAAGACTATGCATGGGGAACTTGGGACAGATTATATAGTCATGAGGTAATAAATGAGCAGAATGGACTGCAAACACTGACATGGAAATTTCAATGATGAGCACACACATAGAGCCTTTGAGTATCTGCAAGAGGAAGAAATGACAGGCTTCAAATACTCAACAGAATTAGATAAGCCACCAGGTATTCTTTCATTCTGTAGCATTATTTTATGCTACAGACACAAACCACAACCATTCCATATTTCTAATACTTTCAAGCACAAGTGAGTAAGCTTTCTTCCATAGAGAGAGCAACAATACCAAATCCAAGAAACTTAATTCTGCCCATGATACTGATTAAAATTTAGTCTGAAAAAGCAGTACTCATATTCTAAAGCTAACAACTGGATATTATAAAAGGAATTTGTCACCAGAGGGAACAACCAAGTGGTAACAAGAAGAGTTAATGAACATGAGAGCGGAGGCTTGTATAATAGCTGTTTTCTAGGTAGAGGCTACTTTTAGAGATAAACAAATAACCTTGACTTATTTGCTGTGGAAATAAATGGGAACATGAGAGAGAGAGAAAAGGGATACCAAGAAGGGAGTTATGATATATGAAAAAGAAATATGTCTGACTAAAATCAGGACCAAAGCATCCAATTTTTTGATGCAATCACCTTCCTATTTCACCTTTGGCTGAGAAGATTTGGTCTGCTTAGTCTGAACCCTCTTCTGTCCTCACATTATATTTGCACAGGCAATCACTCTTTCTGCTGAAGGAGGAGGAAAGGATATCTTGTTTGTTTTTATTCTTCATTTGTCCTTAACCATGTCACCTTCAACACTGAGAAAAGCAGAGCAGAAAACCCCAAAGACTCTTAGCTGCTCTTTCTGGGCTTTCTTTTTCTTTTTGTGCAGTAGAACTAGAAGCAGCCTGAATCCCTCCTTCATGGTATTCACAAAAATAAACAGGGGTTGTTTCTGGCTTTAAAAAAACCTGCAAAGGAGAATAGAGAGGAGGATGAAGAAAGAATGAAATCGCTCCAGAAGGGCTGGCAAGGAAAAGGAATTCTCATAATCACTGACATCCTTCGTTAGCATATATATCCAAAAACATGTGTTAGAATCCAGTCATATTAGAAGAATCTTGAAATACCAGTATTCTTTCAAAGCCATTTTTCCTTCTCAAAACCTGATCCTCCCCTTTGCATCATGATCATTCCCACACATCTGTCCCATCTGTAAAATCCTACCTACTTATAAATACCGAGAAGCACTAAGGCACTCTGAAAGCATTATAATGGGTAAAAATAGTCTTCTATATATAAGTACTTGTGGCTAAAGAGCAAATTTTGATGTAACAAGTCAACTACGGATGTCTGTTTACTGTATGGCATGTACAAACACCCATCTATTATATAGTCACCATTCCTTTAGCAATCCTTTGCATTTTTTAAGATATAAGAATAGAAGCGGGCATCTTCTGATCTAATGGGAACTTACTATGAGGTCCTAAGAATACACTTGATAGTCTTCTTTGAATAAATTTAGACTCACATAGTTTTGAAATAATAATGATAGTTTCCTATTCTTTTCTTTATGTTTTTGCTTCTGCTCCCTGAAGCTCTACAAGTGTGAATGGCTACTTCTGAATTCAAAGTATGCTAATTATTCACATAAATTCAGATTTGTTTGTTTGCTAATTGAATCCCTGAATAACAATAACACTGGAAATGTCACCAGAAAAGACTGCAGTTTGTTGGCAAAAAGTACTTAGAAATAAAACATCAGTTTGCTAGATGTTTGGCTAAATACTATGTTATTTTTAATCTAATTAATCTTACTGCTTTTGATTCAGCAGAATCAATTGTTCCAGGTTGTTTAGAATGTTAATTGGAAAGTTCACATATGTGATCTGAAGCTTCAGTGTCTATTTCATCTCAGTGCTTTTTTTAGTTCCAGTTTTTGGCATAGTCCTTAGCTTTTGCTTTTCTGCTTTTAATATTTCTAAAATATAAACTCTAAAAAGTGAATTACAACTTATAAAATATTCTCCAACTTTGATTTCTTTTGCACTTTAATGTGGGAATCTTTTACATTGTACCAAGCTCAACTCATCAGTCTCAAACTCTCAGCTGCATTATGGTGGTAAGCACATTTCTGACAACCTTTTGCTAAGACCGTGCTTTCTCCTGATCAGCCCATTTAAAATTAAAATAACGATAAAAGCAAGCAAGCTAAGATAAGAATTGTCAGGCAGTTGAAGCTATAATTTTACTGTAGTTTGTATGGCTTGCTGCTGTGTTTGCTGATGCTGCAAGCAGACATTATACAACAATTCTGAACTAATGCAATATGTGAACTTATTTCTACATCAGTGGGGATATATCTAGTTATCATTGGTATATTTCCTTATAAAAATTAGATATAAATACTTTAAAAATACAAGTTGTATCCTTTATTCCAATATGAATAAATTCTTGTTGTTCCACTACTAACACATTTGGATGCATGTTTCATACACTCATATACTTTTCATCTCACAAATGATTTATTCAAAACTTTAGGCCTTACAAGGATTTTTATTGTATATCCTTCAGCTGTTCTTTCCCTTATAATTTTTTTTTAAATTCAAACATTTCATGAACAGTTTTTCAACTTAAAAATATTTACTGGTAGGAATAATATTACAAGTGCAAGTAAATATATCTAGAAATTTGTGTTTCAGGCTTTTAAAGTGTAAGAATTCTGTACAACTTGTGACTCATCTCTGCACAGTGTGTTCTCACTAATCCAAATCCTTGAACTTCATCGTGTTGCAGATGACTGGTCACTCTAGATTTAATTCACCACAGGATACACACTATGTAATTAAAATCCAATGTTATGATGACAATAGGAAAAACTATCATTGTTATAAGCATGTGGAAAAACACACAAAAAGTTGTGTAATCAAGCAAAATGAAATGCAGACGAGACTCTCTTTAGAAATTTCTGCTGTTTAAAAAGATTCTGCTGGTTGTTGAAGATGAGTTACCTGGAATAAAAAGCAGAGTATCAGTAAGGTAGGCTCACTGTTCCAAATTCCAAATTAATTCACTTCACGAAGAAATTCTTCACTTGTGCCACATGTTCTGTCTGCCTTCAACAAACAACAGAGTTGATGTGTTTATTTTGCACTTTTCTTTCATTCTTAAGTCAGTGATTATCTCATCTAATAATTTTCAGCATGAGTTTTCACATTAGGGTTTTTTTCAGGTTCTCAGTGGAATCACTTTGAGATGCTAACACACCTTTACACATCTGCATCAATAACTTGTTCTTGCTGATTTTTGCTTAATGAAACTGTTTAGTGTTCTATAACTGCATAGAAGAAAAAGGTTTTATTAGGAAAGACAGTACTATATTTTTTACTGTGAGTAACCAAGACTACTAGTGTGTGAAGTAGAGAAGTTACTGTACTAAAAACATTCCTTAGGAGAAAGGAAAGGGATAGTGTTGGTAACATAAAGCTTCATGGTGCAAGCTGGTTCTAACCTGCACTTGAGCTGAAAATACAGCAGGGAGTGTGGACCAACAAGCACAGCACTGGCACTACTGGTCTAGCAGTTGTTCAGACCTAGCTTCAGCTGTAGCTCCCAGGAGCCCGTAGGTGACTGTGACAGGCTTCCATGCCCCAAGGCTGCTCTACAGGGAGCTCCCACTCTCTAAACCACCAATGTCACATTATTACCCCCTTTTTCTTTGAGAAGCATGATGTTGCATGGCATACAGAAAAAGACCTTCCTTAATGTACTTACCCATTGTGACACTTAGGTTTTGTTGGTTTTGTTTGTGCACAATCCCAGAGCAAGTTCTTTCCTGAGAAAATCTCTTTCCCTGTGCAGTATTACTTTCTGGTTTGTGCTGTTTTCTTTTAGAAGTCCAAAGCCCAATCAACAATATAATGATCTTGGCAGATAAATTCTCTGAAAGAATGATAGAAGTGAGTTAAAATCAGATAAAAATTAGGCATAAAATGTGAATACTGGATGAATGTACCATATTCTACTTTGTATAAGATATACTTAATAAAATATACTCTATGTATCCCTAAAATACAGAAGATAGCATGATCATTGCTAGTAGATTAAATTGGTGCCAGGAAATGTAACTAGCTTCCTAGATGCTCAAATCTAGTCATCCATAGCTATTAAATGAGGAGGATCCTGGTCTGTTTTTTTCCAAGACCAGTCAGCACTCCCAAATAATGTCCTGTCACATCTTGGCATTTATGACAGGACACCTTTCCAAATACATAGTTTGGATATGGTTACCTAGTTATAGAAAATAAGATAATTTAACATGTATTTGGACTGTTCTGTAAGTGTTCAAAGTTTTGCTAATAGAAGGTCACAAGTCTGATTAATTTACAACTTTAGGTAAACTAGTAAACTGAGTCTATTATAGCAGGTTGCCACTAGGCTGTGGAGTCCTTCTCTTCATTTGCTTCTCTGCATTTCAATATTGTTCAAAACTTGGAAGAAATTGAAAGTCCTAATTCTTAATATCTTTCAACCCAGAGAGCATCTGGAACATGTAAGAGCTCATAGTTATTCAGGCAAAAAAATGTAGGAGTTCAAATCAATCTTTCATATCCCAGAAAATCATCTGACCCTCTCTTTCTTTTCTACACGACAGGTACTGTAGATGTAACGTGTGGAACATTTCTGTCCAAACACAGTTGTCTTTATCTGGGCTGACATACTTTATAGCCACTGCAAGAGAATTAATGTCTCTGGAACACAGTGCTGTCCTTGACAATCCTTGACTCTCTCAGGTTAATACTCTCATCTAGGGATGGGAAATCTATGACCAAGGAAGGTCCTGTTTAGGGTTTCTCAAATTGCAGTAATGACTATATTCAGGAAGTGACTTGCCTTTAACTGTCTGTAAAATCTAGATTGCTATCCAGCTGAGTACGTATTTACTTTAAGAGATAAGAAATAGCCTGCAAGACTCATGAATATATTGGCTAGATTTCCATTAAATTTAGAAATTCACACATTCAACTCATTTAGTAAGTTATAGATTGAGTTTATTTTATCAATTTGCTCATTTCCATGGATTATTTTCTTAGGTGACTTTTTCCAGGCACCAGAGAACAGTGGTGAAGATTTTAAAATCAAAAGATAGTAGAGAAGGTATGTATTCTGTAAAATTAGAAGCCATTCTAGTACTTCATGCCACTAAATTCTGTTTTATAATCAATTAACTTACATTATCCCCCAATTTCTGTTTTATTTTCCTCAGAAGAAGGACACCTGCTACCTGGAAGTGATCCATGCATACAATTTCTCTATTTTTGAAGCACAGGTACTAGTAGGAAATAATATTGCGATCACCTACACTATAACCAAACAGCTTCAATTTAGGTTTTTTCTCTTTTAGGTCAGCCATGTAATTTTAAGAGAAATTAGCCACAACAACACTGTCATAAGATTATGCATTCAAACAAGGTTGGAAATCAGTGAAATCTTTTGTAGACATCTCAGCAATTAATCTTGTTTATATGCAATTATTACACGCAATTATTTCTAGTAGTAAATGTCTAGCACAAGAAAAATACTGACTGTATCACTGCAATGCAAATGACATAAAACTAAAAAAAAAATCCAGATTTTCCTAAGATTATGTTTTCTTTTCTTTTTTTGACTATTATTTTACTACAACAGAACAAGCAAAGCTAAAGCACAGCAGTAAGCCTGCAAGAATCTACTTCAGCATGAAAAGTTAAAAGCCCAGTTTTACTAGCTGGCCATGGAAATTTATTGCAGGTCAGTGGAAGATAATAGAGTGATTACACAAGATGACACAACAACTAAACATTTTGAACAATCTTAGAAGAGCTAAAGGCAAATGTGGAATCATTTCCAATTCATAATCGATTGAAATTAAATAGTCTGTCTACTGATTTTCAGCCTTTCAGGCTGTTATGCTATTTTATTAATCTATAGAAAAGCAGATGTGATTGAAACTTTCTACATTCTCATAATGCACCCTTCCAGAGCAACTTAAAAAACTCACAGAAATCAACAACAGCCAGGTAGTCATGTTTTGTACTTTGCTGTGGTATTTTGTGCATCATGCTGTTACATTTCTGCAACTCAGCAAGAAAACACATATCTTTCTTGGAGACAAAAATAAAAATCTATAAAGTAGTGTTCAAGCACCATAGACTCAAAAGAGAACTTTGCTTTAATCAATATGCTACTCTGAAGAGCAAGAGCAAGACCAAGAAAGATAGGATAGGATAGGATAGGATAGGATAGGATAGGATAGGATAGGATAGGATAGGATAGGATAGGATAGGATAGGATAGGATAGGATAGGATAGGAACTAACACTCTCAATTACTTCTTGGTGTCGAGGCTGCAAGAGCACCAATGGACTGACTGGACTTCTGGCTTCACCTCAGACCTGAATTCCTATTCTGCATTTCAAGATCACTAGACTTTCAATGAAGCCCCAGCCTGCTCACCTTTTTTGTCTACCACAGGACAGTGCTCTGGCAGCTGAGGGCACTACCCTATGGCCAGCCTTGGCTGCTTGCTGGCCTTTCCTTGTACCCCTGCATCCGATGCTCCTGGATAATTAGCTTTGGCCTTCCTCAGCCAGATCCTGGCTCTCATGCAGTCCTGGTCCCAGCATCTGCAAACTGACCCCCACAAGCAGGTCCTCACAACCCAAAGTCCTGTAGGAAGCTGCAAGCAGCCTAAAGAGGCATCTTGCAACCCCATGTGTTCTGTAGCACACCCTGCACTTTCAGTGATCCATCACAACAAAGTGAGGGTGTAAGGGTTTCTGAGTCAGATTATTCATCACTACCTACCAAAAAGCTGACCAAGCAGATGCTAGCTACTCAGCAGGAGTAATTTCATGGCTCTTGGGTAATCCCTGGCAGTGATGTCAGTGACTCTCTCGTGTGGATCTCAAACAAATTCCACAGTAACCTTATTGTAAGGCAGCATACATGTTTTCCTTTCAAGTAAGGCAAGAAATATCTGAATTTTTAGTCAAATATAATTTAAGTTTTCACTGAAAATAATTTTTTTCTCATATTTAATTCCATGGAGAAAGCTTGTATTTAAGAGGAAGACTCTGGGATATTACAGCTATTTTTAGTTAATAATTTAGATTTAGATAATTTAAATTATCATGTATGTAGTCCCACATATTGCCATTTTAAACCAGACTTTGTTTTAAAAAAATATTTTGATGTGAAAAAAAGTTATTATTATTATATTAGCTCTAGTATTTGTTTGTATCTCTACTAACAATATTTCATGTGGATTGCATAATAACAGGCTTTTGTTTTTTCTTTAAAGACATAGATTTCACTGAAATGACAGCTACAAGACTACAAGAGCTCTTAGTCAGAATAATTGTATATTGAAGATAGTTGATTAGTCTCTAGAATGCTAAACAAATAGAAAACAGAGGAAGTTGAAGTGTCACCAAGCCTTGTAGACCTGCACTGAAAGAGTTGATTAGATGACATATATTATACAACCGATGTAAACTAAACGTCCATTTACTATTCATGAGGTGAAGCAGAGCCACATGCCACAGAGACATGCTGTCTTGCAGAAACTTCACTGACCTTACTGAGGAACGACTCCCTCCTGGCTCTGCATTTGGTAAACCTTGAACTCTTAGAGAAAGCCATCAAGCAGCAAGGCAGCGCTGATTCATCCTGAATCATCTGCAGCTGTGGCCATTTGTCCTTTCAGAAAAAGATAAAACCTAATCACATCCTACCTCTTTAGTTAAATAACCCGAAAGAGTATTTCCTGTTTATTTTGATTAAATAGCTCAAATTACTAACAGGACATTTTCTCAGAAGAACCAATTTGCTCTATTTTGAAAGGTAATTTTATCAAAAAGGCAGTTTAGCGTACCTAAGAGTCAAGAGAGTGTGCTGCAAGGAAGAACCACTGTTTCTGTAAATACACATAAATGAGTTGAAATACTGTTCCAAATGAGAGCAGGGAGCACCTTGTTAGGTACATCATTCAATTTGAAGTCTACAAAGAGCAAGTCAATCATATATTCTATATGGCCACTCAAGAACTTAATTAGCTAAAGTCATCTCAGCTTAAGTGAACTTAATAATCTTGGTTCCCTAATTGCAGCTTCCAGGACATCAAAGTAAAAAACCCTTCTTGTATGATTTTTTTTCACAGTTTAGATATCAATGTTTCCTCACAATTTCTTCAGTCATTCTTATACAGTTTCTGCTTAAACTTTTATAATAACTGTATTTCAGTATTGTATTTCCTCTCTCCATGAAATAGTAACATTAAAATAGGGCACATTTTCCATCTTGCTTTGACTCAAAAAAGCACTTTTTCCTCAATATATTTGCATAAAATATCACATTATGCCGGCTATTTTCATGGAGACTGTTTGAGGACTTCCTGCAGCTGTATGTCTTCCTGGGTGTCTGTCCAACAGCTTCAATTTTCTCAAAGTCACTTGCCATTATTTATTCAAGAAAAATATTTTCTTTCTACCTCACCCCAACATGAATCCCATGCCATAGGGAGAAGACTATAGGTGGGGCACTTCTGTTTTACTGCTGGAAAACCCACAAAAGTTAACAAACTACACCAATTTACTTCAATTTGTTTGTGAGATTTACCAGGGTCAGTTTTAAGCAGGTAATTAAAGGCATACTAGTTTTGGAACACATACAGCTGTTATTAAGCACATCCCCTTGTTTCTAGAAGTTCAAGTTCGCTTTCACTTTCTTTATGCATCTTAGGTAATTACATTGTTATTTTATTTCTTCATGATTCTGTGTGCTTTTTTTCAATGTGTTTTAGGCTTGGTTTGGTAGGTTGTTTTTTGGGTTTTTTGATGGTGTTTTTTTTTCTTTTTCTCTATTAAATATTAGATTATTTTACTATCAGCTAGGCAAATTAAACACAAAAAAATTCTACAAGAGAATCAGAGAAAAAATGACAGATGAAGGAATTCTGGTAACCTAATCTGTGAAAAGAGTGTATGAAATTTACTGCTCTTAGGATTATCACAGGAGAACCAATAGGAGGATTCAAGAAAAGAAATTCTTTCCATAACGTCATACAAACTAAAGGGATACAGAATTAACTATGGGGTGGAGGAGGAATTGAAATTTGGAACACAGTAGGCAGCACCCTGGGACTGTGTGGGACCTGTGATGCCATTTTTATGGGAAAGAATAAAGCAGGGTAAATGGAAGGCTGAAGATGAATTCAGATTAATAAATACAGAAGAAAAGAGGGTAAAAGGCATACATAAGTATTGGTCATGGTTGAGCAAGTGCTAGTTGATATGCTTGTCTGGCTGACAGGTGATTGACACTCTGCTTGGCCACTGTAGTTTATCCTATATTCATACGAATTCCCAGCTATCTTATCTGAACTCTACATCATAGGACTTAATGTGTGAGTGTCAGGGAAGGTCACTTTAGGTTAAATTGCAATAAGGCAAGCTGTCTCAGTGCCAGCTGCTGGAGGGATAAACTATAGGTCTGAAGGAGGAGATAAGGGTCTGGGTGTACCAGGTAAATGGAAGGCTTTAAACTATTGGAGAGAACTTCCATCCTGGTTATTTAGTGAGAGTGAAAAGGACTGAGCTGTGCTGTTTGTGTTCTTGTGGGTGCCAAGACAGGCACTGCTCCTTGTACTGGGATGTATGCTCAGCATCGCTTGTACCATGTGTGTGCCTGTGGGAAAACGTCTCCAGCCTACAGAGTGGCTGGACTTGGGCACAGGGAACCACAGCAGTCTCCCTTTGATCCAGCTGGAATGGGAGGACTACCCTAGTGCTGAGAATCTGCATGGGCTCTGGTACAGGATGGAGATCCACCCCAGGTTCCAGGACCGTCACGTCTCCCACATTTATCAAGTACAAAATTCTTAAGACATGCTATTTTATAATGATGAACATTATTAAATCAAAAAGTATACACTCTTAAATGCTTAAGAAGTCAAAATGCACAATGGCTACACAGCTGTCTTGATCAATCAGAAACATCCTAATCGGTAAAAAGACAACAGGATTCTTAGGCTTTTGAAAAACACTACTATTATTCATCCTTTATGAAGTAACATTCATTATGGCTTTATCCTCTAATTCTTTGTTGGTATAATCTGCACCAATAAATTCTCAGGCAGCTATATTAATCTGTAGTTCTTGGTGTATTTAGAATATTAGAGAAATATTTCTCCTCCTTTTTTTTAAATCAATCTTTCCAAAGCTTGGTGAGTATTACAGTAGGGACTGGGAAGTTTATGAGTTTAATTTTAGCAGACCTTTTCTTACTTACCACTGCCAGAGATGTAAACTTTGTGTTGCAACTTAAAATTAAGGGATACATGCTCCTGTTTGCTAAAAAAACCCCATATACCTAAAAAGACATTTTGATAATTTCAACTTAATTAATGCTATTATGTGCAAATTTATTAATAGCATCTAGCAATGAACTTAGATCTTTTCAGAAATATATTTTTTTCAAAGATTCCTTGAGTTTTTTGGTTTTTACTTTTACTGATAATTTTATCTTTCCTCAGCAATAGCCTCTCCTTAGCAAGACTCTCATACAGCTCCTTTGCATACAGCCACATGAAAAGGATCCTTAGTCCCACCTAAGTAATTGGCAGCCTAGAAAAAGTGATTAATTATAGAATAAAATGAGGCATTAAGATATTCCTAAGGCCATTGATACCAATGGCAGAATTCTCCTCTTGCCACAAAGCAGATGATCCAGCTATATGAATACAATTATATAAATATATAAATATATAATTATTGTTTGATTAAAAATCTGAAATATTTAGTATTTTGACAAATAAGAACAAAGTTCAAGGCTGCCAAATTAATTAAATGTCGCTTTGTTATCTGAAGACTTGGAATCCAAAACTGAAAGTCCTGTGCCTGCAACTATGTGATTGAGGGTAACATGGCATGGGAGTGCTGGACTAGAACCAGATGTTTTTTGTTGCTTCCAACAAAAGGGATTTAGTTTCAATGAGTTGCAGTTGGGAACTGCTGGTATTTCATAAATATTGCAAAGATTCGTTTTGAAGATACTGGATTTCAAAGTGTTTGGTATATGAGTTCTTTGGATAATCTCAATTTTACTTCAAACCACTTAGTATATAAAACGAATACTGTAAGTTATTAAAATGAAGTACAACTCACATCCTACAGAAGTCCTTAGGTGAAAATTTAATCTTCCAGAATATTCAAATAATTTAAATAACAAATTTGTAAACCTTTTAGTAACAGTCATGGACAATAACTTCCTCTTGAATTGGCATAATTTTTCCAAATGCACTTTATGCTATTAATTGTGCACCTCCTCAACTGAACTGCAGCTCTAAGCAGTAATAAATGAAAAGGCATTACTCTAGTCCATGAAAAAGGTTAAATTTGGTGGCTAAATTTATCTCTTGTGCATTCAAAGAGCAAAACTCTTTAGGCAATCAAGATAATTTTCCAAATATTTTGAGAATCAGTCTTGTATGTCTCAGCTTTTCAACAATGTAAGAATAACACACAGAAATAGACATGCTCCAGCCAATCAGAACCCAGAGAAACTGAACAGCTATTGATGTGTACCTGTATGGGCTTTTCCTAAGCTATGCGTTTCTCTGCACACTCATTGGCTGAGCTTATCTGATTTGCATAATCACTATACAGTTATTTCTCAATAGTTCAGGCTGGTCAAGCTGTTTACCAGCAGCAACAAAGATGCAGTCTCAGCTTCTCTTTCTCTCCATGTGATGTAGAAAAACTCTAAAATTTCCGTGAAAGAATAGAATAAAATATTCCAAAAATCAAATAAAATGGAGCTGTCAAGCAGTCCAAAGGAAAACTGTATGAAAGACTTGATTAACTGGATTATTCCCATTTCCATAAATACACACCTCCCCATCCTAATCTTTATCTTGTGCAAGCAGGTCAACAAGGTTCTTGTTCTCACAAGAATTGTAAGATTTCTATCTACTTCTTCCTAGCCTCACTAGGAGAATCCCACTCTATCCCTTTCTGTTTAGTAACATATGTAGTTATTTCTGAGGAACGAAGTACTTGGCAGATGAATGGAAAATATAAGAAAAAGGGGAATTAAAGTGGAAAGAAATAGAAATAGTAACGTAGGCAGAATTTAGCAAAATGAAGGCTTGAACAAACATGAGAAGATATACAGCAAGGATTGAAAAGATGCCTCTGTATTTAAGCAAGTTAAATAAAAGTAAGTTAAAAGTAAGTTTAGGGTTGGTCCATTGCTATCATTTATCTTTGAATACATCTTTGCCAATATTTCACTCAGAAACTTTTCACTGTCACTAGCTTCATGACCATGTTCAAGTAGTCTTATGTCAGTCTTATTGAAATTTACACAGAGATTAAACTCTGTTAATTTAATGAAGTTTAAGTCTAGAATGGATTACTTGCTTCTTATCATAATTTCTTTTCCATAAAATGACCGCAATTTAGGTAATCTGCGTTTTTGAAAGCTTTTTGTTATTAGTGAAGATTTTAGTCTGTAAGAGACTAAACTATTATTTTTTTAGATAATTATATTTTTGTTTAATTCTCCCAAAATTGCCTTTAAATACAAATATTTATTGCTTTTACAGTGTAAAGAATAGGGAGAGAAAAATAAGGATGAGTAAAGCCCACAATTTCCTTATTGCAAATACACAGAGGAACTGTCTAAAATTGTGATGTCAGTGTCCCTTGATCCAATGCAATTGACAGATGAGAAGACAGTTCAGGGTGAAAAATGAAATCAGTGTGTGAAGCTGTGATGAGACTTATTTATATCACTTATCACAAGTGCTTGCAGCTCACCATGGAAGAGAATGCAAATAAGTTCCTCCCATTTAACTTCTCATGGGAATACAGAAAACTCAAATTAAATTGCTTAATCACTGCTTCTCTAAGCCCTCAACTCTTGAGGACATATATTTGCCTTCTAAATTCAATGGGCTTCAGACATTGATTATCCGGGCTCCTGGTCTATAGCTCCTCATTTCTTCTCACAGTATTTATGGCAGTGAAGCCTATATAAACATCTAGAGGTAACTCAATACACTACTTCCACTTAACTAGGTATTACCTCTTGCAATTCAGGCATATATTTTGGTGATAG
>VWYI01034271.1:22876-48028 GCA_013399455.1 Anthoscopus minutus
AATATTGCTAACTTACAAATATGATTCAGGTTTTGTTGGTTATTCCATCTTTAATTTTTAACATTCTTCACAAATATAAAAGTGCATTGCTTTAGAGAATACCTCCCTGGAACATATTGGTNACTTAGGAAAAATAAAACACAAACAAAACCAAATCACAAATCCAAACACTACCAAGTTTGTAAGTCTGTAAAATTAGCGTCTTAATTTGAAGAGGTCAACATCACCCACATCAGAGAACAATGTCACAGAATCTTTTCTACCTGCCCCCCTGTGGCAAAACTTACCATCTGGCTGATTACCTCGTAGCACTGGATTTCCCACTTTCTTATGCTTCGTTCTTTCCACAGTCTATTCTCAATATTGTATTTATGAATTAATTTATTATTTTGATCTATAAAATAATAGGTTTTGGATTAGTTTTGAGGAAAGTTTCAAAAATATCTACAGGTGCAATGAGGAATAACTCATATTTCTCTATTATTCTTATCTTTCTCAATTGCTCACCTCTGTCCTGCAATAGGGTCTTAACCCACTTCATCTTCTGTAAATTCAATAAACTAAGATACATGACATACCTAAAATGTCCAGAGAATTACTCCATCAGTGACAAAATCTTGCATGAAAAATTATTACATATTATGGTTCCAAATCAGCCAGTTGCATACAACCTGCACAATCAGTATTTAATATTATAAGGTAACTGGCATAAGTAAGATAATAATAATGTAGGATAAAACCTTCTAGCTCATGTGCAGGAAGAATTAAATACCCAAGTTGTTGGCTAAATTTCATTATTCTTATTTTTATTAGAGTTCCTGCTTTACTTGACTGTACACTACCTCTTTTAACATCTAATGATCCATGTATTATCACTTAATATTTCTACTGTAAGACTCATAAAATTGTTCATCAGTGTTATCTTCTGTTGCTCACTGTAGCCCAAATTAATTTCTCATAATGTCTCATGTTCACTTGTTCACTTTCCAAACCAAAAGAGAGTGGCTGCTGCATTCACAAAGCTCTAGCTGCTAATCCTGGAATTAAAAACACCTCCCCCTTGCCTCACTCAGGTGCTAACTCTAGTCTATATCCTGGAGATAGGGATCCCTTTACCCTGATGGAGACTGTTACATCTGGTTAGCTGTCTATCTCTTCAGTTTCCACTGATTTTACTGACTTGTGGCATGGCTTGTTTGTTGACACAAGCATGTCTAGTGGCACTGATATGTACTAGACTTTCTTGAGTAGTTTCAGTTGCTGTTACAAAGGAATATGATAAATGCTTCTGTGTCATAAGTAACAACCCTGCACAGATGTCTTCAGTAGCATCTGACATGTGAAATTCCATTACCAATTATGTTTGGATAAATTAATTCCTAGATCTCCACTAACCAGCATAGTAATTTAGATGAATTTAGCTATTATTATGTACGTACATTTAATTCAGGGCCTCAATTAAGTTGAGTACAGGTGGTGCTCTGTGGCATTTGATATTTCACCTGCCTTCCAGAATTGTTTCAGAAGGGCAGAGGTGTTCTCTAGAGCCTGTTATAGACATTACGAAGAAGTATTAGAAGCTCAAGTGTAGACCTTTGAATTAAGGAAAAAGAATTAAAATATCCCACACTAAATGCCTAAAACACGGAGCTGAATTGCACTGTCACTATTTCTTGGAACAGAGAAATAATAACTTTCTGTTTTGAAATCATCAGGTAGATTAATTTATTTTAATAATATATTTGAATTGAAAAATCTGTTGAAATTGAAAGCCAGAAAAGAAACAATTTGGTACTGGAGTCTTATGAAAGAATTGAAGACGAGCTATTTATTTTCTCATTTACTAATTTGTCTAATCCTCTATCACACTTTTATTTCCTCCTCTAAGATAAGCTTAAATTATTTTACTTCACATTGTCTTTTTCTTCTTTGTTATATTTTTGTTCCAAATAATATGAGTCTTTTTTAATTTCCTACAGTCATTGAAAGTACTCCACAAAACACAGACAGGTTCATAAATATATTTTGGCTTAATTTTGCAAGGTTTTATGTTTTATAAACTTGCTCTTTTAAAATTACATTGTTTAGGAAGAATTAATTTTTACACCATTTCAGAAGCTTATTGGTCTGTTCTGTAATTAATTCTCTCTTACATATAAAGTTCTTTTATTTCCTAAGTATAAAGACATTGGATAGTATTCTGTATTCTTTTTATTTAATCCATTATGGATTTCTATCAAAATAACTTCTTTCTTTATCAGCTGAGGTTTTTAGGTGAGGAGTGACAATAAGATTTTTTTCTACTTTTTTACTAAATCATTGAGTAGAATGAACTGATGTTTCTTTCTACTGCATTTCTTCATATGAGTTTTCCTGTCAGACTTCGTTTTAGTAGGAAAAGGTTACATCTAAGCTAAAGGACAGACACATTCTCAGGCACGTATGCTATGTTCATTGATACCATTCAGAGCAATTGATCTTTTGGCACAGGCTGCTGTCTGCTCCCATCCTGGGAATGGGTGAGCACCCTCTTCTTCCCCTCAAGGAATGTCATCCATGAAGCAGAAGGAGGTAGGCAGTGTGCACCTGCTCTCATGCTGCTGTGCAATCAGGGCACAGTCAAGAGAGGTGCTCCAGTCAGGATGAAAAGTGTACCTACAGACACCTTTCCTTCAGACACTGCTAATTACCTTTTCTTTTATTGTATTTAGAAGAAACACCCACTCAGTTATGTCCTATGTTCTATTGATTTTCCTTTGTTCTCTAAGAGATAATAATAGCTACAACAGTAACATCCGTCTAGATGCCACTTCAGGTAGCAACCTGTCACATTATCTAAAAAAAACCCAAGATTTGATATGGGTTATATGCTCTTTATTAAGTGACAAAATTGATTTTACTTGGAATCTAACAGCTGCAGGAACAGCCATCACAGAAAGCTATGGTTTGAACTCCTGGAAACTTTTAAGTCCCACAGAGGAATTTCAGAGGGCTGACACAATGTATTAACATTGTCACTTGATTACATCATCTCATTATCTGAGACTTGCAACTGAGATATCTATGCTACAGGTTGAAGCTAGTGAACCATATATCACTTTATGCCTCATTCTAATGCAACATCCACATAAAACATCAGAATTCTCCATGGTAGGGGAATGTAATTTTGATTCTCATGTATATCTTTGTCCTGGTGGAAGAGAGTGGGGAGGAGCTTAGCACAGTGTGAGGTTGTTATTCTGTACTTTGCACATCATTGCTGAGGGATGTGGTTCTGGGAGGAAAAGTTGGGTGCCCAAACAGAAGTGTAGCATTTTGCCTCCCTTCTCTACAGTAGGAAGGGGTTGGCATCAGCCCCTGTGCGCCGCTCCCCAAATGCCACCTCCTCCCATTTTCTAGGACATGGTGCTGAAAGGACAGTGGCAAAAATGTAAATCAACAGTAGTGCTGAAGCAACAGCACCAGTATGGCGGCTGCTGTGGGCAAAGGGGCCATGCAAGGTGAAAAGAGCTCAGGTGACAGGAGCAAAGCTGAGCCTAGTCCAGCCAGGCTGTGCTGAAAGGAGCACAGTGGAATAGTTGGAAAAGCGACAGTGACTTACAGGACCCATCTCCAACACAAGAGGGTGATGGAAAGGGCGGCATAGGCAACTGCACAGAAATGAGCCCCAGAGGACCAGCAGCACGACCCGACTCAGGTGACCCAGCTTTCAGGGACTGTCATTATAAATATTTTGTCACTCAGCTTTGTCTTTGTTTGTCAATTTGATGTCTTTTTTTTTTTTTTTTTGCTTGGGGCAGGAGTCTGGGAAACATTAGTTGAAAAGCTCCCACACCATCTTGACTTTTCTCCCAGTGGCCATGTGGGCAGTGTGTGGGAGTGGTTGCCATTTTGTAAAGGGAAGTTACACAGACACAAACTATGGGGAGATTCCGCCATCTTCTTTTTGTTCCTCATGGGAGGTGAACACCTTTTCGCAAATAAAATATCCTCTCCCTGCTATTAATATTGCTGTTATTGTGCCTATCCTATCCCATTGCTTTCTGCTTTCAGAAAAATATTTTTTCAGCCCATACTCTCTGCTGCTGTCACTCCCTTACCACAAAGGGTGGCAGGAAGGGGAGTGGCTTATTTGGAGTTTAATTTCTGTCTGATGTTCAAACCAGCACAATCTTCCTCTCAGAAGAAAAAAGTTAAAAAGAGCTGTTTCCTAATAAACCAGACTTTCAGATATGGAAGCTGTTAATGTGACTAAACAGACTAATTTCAGTTTCCTTGCAGTCTTTGGTCTCCACATTTTATAAAGAATTTTAATAGCTGAAAAGAAAATTGCTCACACCAAACCCAAAAGTTTGATTAGGCAGAAAAAATCAAGCAATATCTGGCCTTAGAAAAAAAAATCCAAAACTCTCCAGAATTAAAACCACAAATATTATTGAATTAGCATAATTCAATAGAGGAAGGGAGGAAAAAGGAAAATTCTCAAACACTTCTTCCCCTGCTAGTTTTTCACTATGCTATTCTCGACTCTCAAGAAAGACCATGGTAAAATGAACCTAAATTGCAGGAACCATATACTGAAGATATATCCCTTTTAAATAACAGTAAAACCAAAACATCTACATTCGCACATGAAATATTATTCTTCACACTGTTCAGGCCTTGCAAGCATATTGTTACAAAACTGGGTCATTTTCCTTAAAAACTATAAAAATTTTGCAACTAAGAAAAATGTCAAAAATTATACCCAGAACATCAGTTACATCAGTTAAGATGAAAGAAAGTAGGGCAATTATACTTAATTTATATTTCTCACTAAAACACTTATAAACAACACTAGACAGAAATGACTTATTAGCTGTCATCTGACTTTTCAGGATTTATCTGTATTTCAGATAGCTATAGAATTTTGACTTCCAGTGTGTCTAAATATTAATATTTATTATACAGAGAGTAAAAAGACCCTTTTATTACCACCATATCTCAATGCCCTCTTTGTATATTGAAGATTATTTTTTTCTAATCTGCCAGAAATAATACTGAAATATTTCATATTTGGAAGAAATCAAGCAACATTACCATCAATATAATTTTGGTGGGGTTTATTTTTTTGGGTTTTGGCTTTTTTGGTGGTTTGGTTTGGTTTGGTTTTTGGTGTTTTTGCCAGCTGTCTTTTTTATAATCTTGGGGACTGTTCTTAAGAACACAACTCTGTCTGGTAAATTATATTCTCTTTCCAAAAGAGTCAAGTTATAGCAAAGATTTTATGTAACAAACCTCTAGCTCAGCTGCTGACTGAGTTATATCACTTTCTGTCCTCTTTCTGTTTAACAGCTTAGACATACCCTGGACATCTTCTCTTAGTAATTATCTTGTAATTTTTGTTCTCAGAGGACTGGAACCTCTAAAAACACATTTATTAAAAATAGAATGTTACCTGATAAAACCAGGCAATGAAAAGACTGACAGGAATAACAAAAATCACACCCAAAATTCATTATTGTGATGCAGGCTAGAGTAAAATAGTAACAATACAAAATGTTTTATTTTAGAAAAAAGGAAGAGATTTTCCCAAAGTTAAAAAATATAGAACAAATGTCTGAAAGCTTCTTTTAAATTTATAAATCAGCTACATTAACACCTAGCTGTCTAGCTCTGTAGTGCTCTGGTTATGTAACTGAATTTTCATTTAACATGGCTATTTGCTAAATCACACTTCCTCTACTACCAGCTTAAATTGGTGTAGCTTCACTGCACACTTTCATTTATATTTTATAAACACAAAGCATAATTAAATAATCTGATATGTTTGGGTTTTTTTGTTCTTGTTGTCGTATCTTTCCCCGTACATTGACTCACACCTTCAGTCATTTATGATAACTGAACATAAGTATTCCTCACTTAAAATATAATAGAAGATGCTGTTGGCAGATTATTTTATTTGAAAACCTTCTTGTCAATCCACAATCAAAAAAGTAAAAAAGCAAGCAAACATCTGCATCTGAATCTACCTGTAAAAGACCTTAAAACTGCAATTTAACTGTTTAAAGTTAGAATATGATTAGTAGTGTGATATTAGGCAATATTACGAAATTCTTAGAGTGGTGATTCAATTCTGTATTCCAAAAACACAGCTTCTTTTGGAAAACTGGTAACATTAATAAAAATAATTTAAACTTATTTAGAGTAGATTATGATAAACATATAAAAAAGTCCTAACTTCAGATATTGGGAGATATTGTGAGAGTAAATGAAGTAGTGAGATAGATGCCTCTGCTAATATTATATTATTAAAGCATGATTTCATATTTGTCCCTTATTCAATATGTCATTTTTCTTTCACTAAATTAGACAGCGTTTTACAGAGAGAGAATGAATACCACACCCCTGGGAAGGAAAACAAGATAAGAAGTCAAAATGCTAAATTTTCTGATGAGCTTCTTCTAAAGGAAAGTTCAGGAAGACTTAGAAGACATGTATGTGGTAATTCTCTGTGACTTTAAGAGAAAAACTTTAAAATACAACTGATGTAACCTAGAAATTCCCCAATGGTTGCATATCTCCTCCATCCTTACCTGAATCTTGTATGCCTACTGCAATATGCAAAGGTCTTGCTTTGCTAGTGGAATAAGGACAATTAAGGTCTGAGATGGCACATCATTATTTTCAGCATTGTGCTTATAATGCAAAATTTTGCGAAACTAAGAGATTAGCTGCATGTTTAAAAATGTCTGGAAAGCCATCCAGCTCTGCTCAGTCTCTGCTTACAGAATATCTGATTGGTTGAATGGCAATTGTTGGAATAGCAGGTCATGTGGGAGGAGGTTTATTTACATTCTTATAAAATATTAATATATACTTATAAACTTAGAAAGTACTACTTCTATATTGGTAAAATAAAATATTTTACATTAAGAATCCAGTGCAATTAATCTGATTCCTACAAATATAACTCCTTTTATGCAAATAGAACAAGTTATAATTTATTTATATATCAATGAAAATTGCAGATTTCTCCTTCCTGCACTGTGTGGGTGACTAAAAAACCTAAATGTATTTTTATTTGCAATAAATCAAATAATTGCTTGATCATGAGATTTAGCTAAGGCCATCTAATGCAGACTTAATTTCTGTTATGAGAGAAAGTTTCTTGTTTCTTTCTCTTCCTCTTTTTGAATCCACATGTGAGAAATAATTGCAAGGACTCTGTGCTTGGTATATGTGAAGCACTCAAATTGGTGTAATAAACTGTACAACCATTACTGAAGTGTAAGAGGAAATGAAGTGGTAGTTCTTTGCGTATAATTTTCCTCATTCAGACTGGAAAACTTTTAGATAACTCAGAGAAGAGAGAAAGTTAATATCCATAATAACATAGACTGTGCCACCTTTTTGAAAACATTTTTGGTAATATGCAAACAAGCCTGGGTCCTGAAATTTTATTCTGAAATGTTTATCCAAGCCAATGTGGGAGAAGTGATAATTGTTGAGCACAGAAGTCCATCCAAAGTCATCAGTGAAAACTGAAGGAAAACTGAAAGTCCCTGGCAATTTGTATGTCAGTTGATTATATGTCATGCATTTATTAGAAGTGCAGCTCACTCTGCTAAACTTCAGTGAACCAACATGTGTAATGTCTCAAATATCTTTACAGGAGTTTTCAGTAGACAAGTCATCATTAATACTCCTTAAGATAACATAGTTCCTTTCCTTTGTCATGTTTACAACTAATAGTATTTTTACAAAAAAATCTCTGAAGGAAGATGAAGTATTAATATATAATATGAAAATCTGAAAGAAATGTGAATGACTGTTTCCTGTTTTATGTATTTTTGTATCTGTATTTCATGTATTTATACATGTATATCTTACATACATGTATCTTGAAACAGGAAATTAGAAGTTGAAGATATGGGAAACATGGTATCAAAGATATGAAAGAAATGCTTTAGAACACATTCAGCCAAAACCACTGCATTCTTAGTGAGTACATGAAAATGTATTCTTTAATTTACGATATCACTGTGACTAAGGAAAGCATCCTAATCAGGAAAATAAATTTTCCTTATCTCAATTTGAAGAACACTAGATTTCCATAGCTCCTTATATTTAAATAGGTGAGTATGCATTTGGGAAGATCACAAAAATTACAAATTAAATATCTAAATCTAGAATTTGTCTTCAGGTATTTCAGCCATGTCTTCAGCCCAATCTCTTCCTCATCCCCATTTGATCTTGAAAGAAGTAAGAGATAAGGAAGTCTTGTAGAATGTTGAACTAAGTACACAATTTGGAATATTTTAATTTTGTCAGATATTTTATTTTTGTAATTTAAAATTATATATTCTAGTTCAAGTTTATCTATGCACTCACAGCAAAGTATCAGATTATAATTTCTGTAGACAAATAAAATTAAATTATTAATAGATGTTATTCATGTTGGACGGAGTGACAACAAATCTGCTTGAAACCTACCACTCAAGCATTACACTAGAAACTTTTGGAAGAATGAGGAATCAATTGCTTCATTTAGTAGTTTAACCACAAAATTATTATCAAAGGACTGCTGTGGTTCTTTTTTTTTTTCTTTTTGATAACAGGAATATATTATTTATTGATTAATTCTGAGTGATTTAGAGCATGATGGACTCATTGTGGTTTCTGACTCATTCACAGTTCATTCCTGCAGCCACTATTCACTTAAAAAAATCTTGATTCATAGGTGACTTTGGGTTTAATGTGTATATATTGGGCTGTTTTATGCTTGTAACAAGCATAACCTTGGACAGTTTGAAAAGACACTATCCCTTGCATGAAAACTATCTACCTTTGTACTCTGATTCTAAAATTACAGGGACTGTAAAGTATTTGATTCCTTTCTTCCTCTCCATGAATAAAAAATTACTGCATCTATTTTCCATTCCTTAATTATTTATGAAAAAATAAAAGTCAACAGCTGAAAACAAGCCTTTAAAATGGCAATAAACAGGTTCTTTAAAATAGACATATGGTTAAATTCTAGTTTTCCAATGCAGAATCAAAAGTTCATAGACTTATTGTGGATATTAAACCAAGAGGGATCTATGAAATAGCTTTTTCCTCAGATGCATGGAAATCAATTCTTGTCTTTATTAGTCTGAGCTTTACAACAGCTGAATTTAAATCACAGATAGACCTGTGGAGGCATAAAGACACAGATTCAGTCAGCACATTTCATGCATTTATTCTGGAATTTATTTGTTTTATCTTTAAATATTTACAAAAGAGATGTGTATATTTGTCTTCCTGGATTTTTTTTATGGTGAAGAGAGAAAAATAAGCACTTGCATGGAACAATTAATCTGAAAATATTAAGTGTCTGCTTTATGATGGAGTGAATCATTCCCCTAGATGAGCCTGTTTCTCTCCACTGATTATAAAGGCAGTCTAAACATCTAACTCAGATGGAGAGATCTGCACCACAGATGCCTATGTTTGATCAGATGATCTCATTTTCCAGGTGCTGCTTTCACATAGTCTGTTCTCTACAGTCCTGATAAATTGTTAACTCTCAGAATATTTCCTGTCTTAGTTTGAATCTTGGCCAGCATTTTGTTAGTACAGGTGGCTTGTAAGTAAAAGTCAAAGATAATTTCTAGCAAGCAATTTAATATGGACTTCTAACATTTCCAGAGAGTAAAAGAGTTTAACACAGTGCATGTGTGGCATTCTGCACTGATTCTGGTGTCAGAGAGTAATTGTGAGCGCACTTAACTTACAGGATGTAGTCCACGTGGCAGTGATTGCTACAAGCAACAATTCTGAACAAGTTATACACACAGAAATCATATCTTACTCTCTATATTGATCTCAGTCTAAATATTTTCATTCCACACAGCCACAATCAGTGCTAGTAGGCCTGATAATTTGGTACAAATATCCTCAGGTTGCAATTAATAATGTAAAAATTGTATTCCAGAGCTCCATTTAAATCTCTGTTTAGATCACTTATGCATTTGCATCCAGTAGTGGTCATATAATGAGAAGGTATAAAATGTAACCACAGTTTTCATTTGATAAGTCTTTCCTCTCTCATTTTCCCATCATTTTAGTGATTACAGCATTCTGAACGCTTTCATTCAAATCTCTTGCAGACTACAAAGGACAACTAGGAAGTTTCCACAACCCTGACTTCAATTCCATCAAGCTCTCCTTCATTTTGGGGATATTGTAGTGTTGATTTATAGATTGCTTCAGAATCCTATAATTAGAGAATGTTTTGGGTTGAAAGGGACCTTAAAGTTCATTTTGTTCCAGCTTCCTTGCCATGGGCATGGACACTTGCCACTACACGAGGCTGCAAAGCATCAACAGATCTTTGTTTTAACAGGAATACATCAAGTGTACTAACACTATTCAACACTGATACAGGGAACAAGAAAAATTATTCCAACAAAGCGCAATTGAAAAACTGTGACTAGCAGCGCTGGACACTGAAAAAGTCTCCACTCTTTAGAGGTTAAAAAATAATGCATGTGACACTTAAAAAAATTCAGGGCACTGAAATATCACAGGATAAAGCATCTTCCCCATTACCGAGACTGCATGTAAGGCACTATTTTCTATTTATAGGTATCCTGAATTTCAGTCATATTATCAGCTACCCGCTGAGTCTGGCAACATATCTAATTTCATGTTGAGCCACCTGACTGCTTTTACTCTAAAAAACATTTTCCAGTCTTATTGTCAGTGACCTAGCAAAGGTTAGCCATAAATCTTTTTCTCAGCAAGGGTGCTGATAGTTTAAGAGCTTCCCTAATAAGCAATGCTGTATATCTGAGGTTATAATCTGAACAACATGAATTATCATGTCTTGCTTTTATTTAGGTAAGGCTGTGTAAAACCAACAGGTTAGTGAAAAAAATGGAGATTTTTTATGCATGTGTCTGATCAACTATTTGTTTTATTTGTGCTTATTCAGTCATGCTTTGCTGTTACTGATGAACAGTCATTCTACTACCTAGTCATACCATCTGCTTCAATGTTTTTTCTGAAAGTAAACTAGAATTGAGTATTTCTTGTATATAGGCTCCTCTTATTTAAAATAATGAAAATCAAACTTTTCCGTCAAAAATGTGATACGATTTATTTCATTTATTTAAGACTATGCAAAATGTTGTTTGGGATATAAATTCTTTAAAATAAAAAAAAAAAACTCCCTAGGGTTCATTTTCCTGCACTTAGCTTAGCTTTCATCTATTTCACCATGTCCCTATATTAGATATTAGGACAATTTGTCCACTTTGTTCTCATTTAAGATAGTTGGTCGCTAGGAATTGCTGCTTTTTTAACTCCACCAAATTATTTACAGCCCAAGAATTGGCTTTTTGGTTTTTTGGCGTTTTTTTTGTTTGTTTGTTTATTGTCTGTTTGGTTTTTTGTTTGGTTGGTTTTTTTCTGCCAGGAAACTACTCTTACCATACTTAAGTGGCGATCCTGATGAAGAGTTGGATAATAAAACGACAGTGAAATGTCCAACCATCAAAGAAAATTCTGTGCTAATTTATTTCTTAAAATGCTGTGGATTTTTGACCACTTGTAGACTCCTATGGGAGAAAAAGAATTGGAAGTCCATTATCTTTTGACAATGTCCTTTCGTGGTCATCAAACACCTCAGATTTTAGTTGCAAACCAGTATCTTTTATGGTGTCCCATTTGCCAAAAGACAGAACAGAAGCCCTCCAAGCTCATAATCAAAAGAAAACAAACTTAAATATTAGTATATATATTTTTCAGAGCATAACATGGTCACATAATATTTCAAAACTATGACATAAAAAAGAATGACAAATATGACAAAAAATATAGAAATCAATTGCTTTCAGCTACGTAAAAGTAAATTTGGAGTCCACTGAGCTTTCAATTTTTCTTATAAAAGATAGACTGAAACTGATATAATTGTAAATAAGACAAGGACCTGATCTGATTTTGATTTTATTTCTGTCACAAAACTCAGAGTAATATATTAATTTAGAACAGAAAACATTGTAAAGTCTGTCTTCAAAAGCACTGCTCCTGGAGAAAGTTAAATGGAAAGATACAAAGCTTGACCCTACCAAGCCTGTTATGGATCAATGAAAAAATATAATTTCAGCATTCTATTGGCTAGAGTTCATTAAATTCACAATCACGTATGTAAACTGTGTTAAAGTACTCAATATATTTTTATGAGGATATTAATGAATGCTAGGTAGTATGGCATGATGTGCAAAATCCACGTAAGGCATACATATCATATTGTTCAAAAAGTGTAAGCAGAAAATGATAAGCAGACAACATGAAAGAACATATCCTCTTTTAGATATTAAATTTAATTTAATACAGGCTACAGGAGTAGCCTAAAATTTAGGCTCCTGTAGTACAAAGATATGATTTCTGCTTAGGAGTGTTACAGCAGTGTAACACAAGTGGCCTTTTTGGCCATCAACGGTCATTATTCACATTATCTGCCCAGAGAGAATGAACAAATTGTAACTATATGGATCCAAATATTTTCCAATTAAAAAAAAAGTGCAAAGATCAAATGGTTTGTATTTTTTCTATTACTATTATTATGAGTAGTATTAATTAGTATTAGTATTAGTATTAGTGTTAGTGTTAGTGTTAGTGTGCTAGTGTTAGTGTTAGTGTTAGTATTAGTATTAGTATTAGTATTAGTATTAGTATTAGTATTAGTATTAGTTAGTATTATTACTATTTATTATTATTATTCCAATAATTTTTGAAATCAAAATATTTGAATGCACTATAGAAGGCAGATTCACATGCACTTACTTTCTGTGCTAGTCACATGCAGAATGCATCAAAAAAGAGGAGAGAGTGTTGCATTAAATTTATGAATGTTCAAAAGATTATCAAATCTCACTACAGCAACTGTGCCATAATACAAAATAGCAAGAGTTCTGAAACTTTAGGAAATGTTTGGATTTTATCTTTAAGAAAGCCTGAGAAGCCAAGTCTTCTCCCATGAATTCGAATCACAGAATTTCAGAAGTTGGGCTGTCTTGTTGCTTGTTACTACTCAAACTCCCATTTTCATGGAAACCGCTGTTGTATTGACTGAAAAATGGGATAAGGTGCTTTAACATAATTGCTACTTTACACCACCCTGTTTTGCTTTTATGTTAAAAATGGAGATTATTTCCAAGTACTATTTTCCATATTCATCTTGCTGACATGAGTTTCTATGGAAACAGGAAAAGAGTAATAGCTGAGTCCCAGGAACTCCTGTCCAACTCAGTGACTAAACCTAAAAGTATTCTACTCTGAGCAGAAAGGAAAAAAAACAATTTGAATTCTACTCTATAACGGCTAACAAGTTTTTGATCATTAAATATTTGAAGAGAATGAAGAATTTTTTTTCACAGTGGTGCTCCACAGAGTTTATTCATTAATTTTCACTTAGTACTATATAAAAACATTAATGTGGGGCATGTTTTTGTTTAAAATTAAAAAAAAAACAAACAGAGAAAAAAACCAAAAAGGAATAGAAAGTGTCTACACCAACATTATAAAGAAACTTTAACTTTCTGTCTTCAGGAAATCATCTAGTTGCACAAGACTTAGTGACTGAAATCTAGCATGGTCCAGGTTTCACAAGAGAAAATTTTTTTTAAAATATGGTTTATATTTAATCTATAAATATACATGTAAGAGAAATAGGTTGACTTTTGCTATTTAGATTAATAGTAAAATCTATTTCTTTGAGTAGTTTTTTTTTCGAAGTTCATTTGTAGTTCAACACATTGAGTGAGTTAAAGATGCTTGAAACATGGCTGTAGTTTTGCTCTAGTTAAATATTACATTCAAGTAGTACTCCATTTCTGATCTCAACTTCACCGAAATGAGTTGAAAATCTCTCATAGATAAACTTTAGAAACTCACTCCAGTGATAACGAAACCAACCCACAAGGACTTTACAAGTTTCACAGCTGTTGATTTTGAAGTATGATTTAGTGCAATATTATCATGGATTTACACAATGGTTTGGTTTGGAAGCCACCTTGAAGATTACCTAGTTCCAAGCCCCTTGCTATGGGCAGAGATGTGACTCATTGGATCAGGTTGCTCAGAGCTGCATCTAATCTGGCCTTGGGACACTTCCAGGGATGGAGCACCCACAACTTCTCTGTGCAATCTGTTCCAGTGCTTCATCACTCTCACAGTAAAGAATTTTTCCCTAATATCTAGTCTAAATCTATTTTCCATCGGTTTAAAGCCATTTCCCCTCGTCTTATAGGTCGTATCCTACTACCTGCCCTTGTAAAAAACTCTTCTCTATCTTTCTTCCAAGTTTCTCTTCTGTTGCTGGAAGGCCACAGTTAGGTCACCCCTAAGCCTTCTCTTCTCCAGGCTCAAAAATTCCAATTCTTTTAACCTTTCCTGATAGGAGAAGTGCAACATCTCTCTGATCAACATCTAGAGAGGGGGTGGCCCCCCTCTGGACTCACTCCAGCAGGTCCCTGTCCTCCCTGTGCTGGGACCCCAGGGCTGGATGCAGCACTGCAGGTGGGGTCTCAGCAGAGAAGAGCAGAGGGGCAGAATCCCCTCCCTGCCCTTGCTGGCCATGATGCTTTTGACACAGTCCAGGGTCCAGTTGGCTTTCTGGGCAGTAAGTACACATTTGCATCCTATGTTCAGCCTCTCACCCCCTGACAATCTTCTCATGAAGATAAACATTTTCATCATAATTCTTTCTTTTCCTTTTTAAATCATGCATAAAGGGTGGTTTTAAAATGCACATAATTTAAATATTCAAAACCATTTTTTCTAATCACATTGTCATTCAGTCTTAGGAAAACTTGTAGTTTTCAATCTTTGATTTTATACAGAAGTCTGTTCTATTTGTCAACTGTCTCTAGTGATATAGAGCAAACACAAATATAAGTAATTATGTTATATATATAAAGCTGTTCAAGGCATGCTGATATGCAGACAAAATCAAAACTAGGTATGTGTGACTGAGAGCCCATCTCTCAGTCATTATGAATGGATTAGACAAGAGTGCAATTTTTCTCCTTGTTTTTTGTTTGTAATTGGCTAATATTTTAATTAATGAATTAAATTTTCTCTTAATAATGGGGTCTCAGCATAATGAATTAATATTTCTCTAAGTTAAGTAAATTAAATTTATAGTTGTCATTTGTGTAAATTTCCAGAAACACAGCAAAGGAAATATTACATAAAATGGTATAAAGACTAATAAAAATTAGAGGTGAAATTGTGGCTAATAATTTCACTGAAAGAACTTTGGTTTCTCTAGAGATAGTATTTTACTCAAGGAATATAAAGAAATGTTCTTATTCCAGAAATATCTGTTACTATTTATAAAAAAACAGCAGCTCCATACCTCTTTTCTGAGAAACTAAGCCTACTCCACAGACTAGTGTTCTAGTATATATTATATAAATAAGATTAATGAATAATTCAAGAGAATTAATAATGCTTCCTGTGATATTGTGTTTTTCAAAAGTGAGTGTGTTTATTTTCCTGTCTAAGAGAGAAGATGTGTAAAATCTGCACCAGGAGGACAGTGTTTACAAAAAGGGGAATGGTACCAAATCATTTGAGCTAAGATTTTCCTTTTGGGATTAATCTCACTGCAATTTCTGGAAGACATTTTGCTATAATGACATGCAAGTGAAAGGTAGCTGATCATCTCTCATCCTCATCATCTTTCATAAACATTCTTTAATTACCTGATTTTTTGTAATATGAGTAGTCTTATTATACCTATTTTATGAACAGGGACCATTAAATCAATGGCATGGGAAGGTAATACGACTGTGTCAGCATCAAATTAAAAATATCCCCTTCCAAAAATAAGTAAGTGAATAAAAAAATAAAGCCCAGAATACATTAAAACTGTTTGCTCTTGAGGCAGATGTTTATCCTGTCACATTGTAAGGAAATACTGGCACTCTCAACACAGCTGAAGAAATATTTCTTACTGTCAGGCCACACTAGGGATGAAATAATGCACAAGCTTGGTTTCAATAGCTTGGTAAGTCAATGAGTTCTCTGATTGCAGTTTACTTCTGCATTTCCAATTTAGGGCTGAGATCCAGAAAGATCAAGTCATTTTTAAAATACATATGACTACTTTTACAATGGTCTTTCTTACCTACAACAGGAAGTAAAAAAAATGCTTTCACAAATTTAAGCATGGTGTCTGATCACATTAAATGGAGCAACAGCATATTGAAAATACAGCACAGAATTCAGTCTGAATTGCTATGTTTCTGGTTCTCCATACTTAAACTTTCGTTTTTGACAGGTCTTGGGGCTGTCACATTCCAACTTGTTGATACTGTCAAGGCATACAGGGCATATTGGGCATACTGGTTTCTGCACTCACAAAACAAGATGCAATTTTGCATCCTTATGCATGAATCATAACATTGTCTATCATTCTCCCAGATGGAAGCAGATAGAATTTGTCTGACTTATAGATCTTTAATGTATATATCTATTTTTATGGACATTTATGTATACAGTTAATTGGCATAGAAATGGCTTATAGTCAATGGAAAGAAAGATTGTATGAGACTTGGTAGCATAGGTGAATTTAGTCAGAAAAATGTGTGGATATCATTTGCAGCTGACAGGGGTTGCTTCTTGCCTTAGTGAGTTTTGTTCTTGGACGCTTGCCATTGTGTAAAAGAAACCAGAAAAAATAAAAGCAGAAAAAAGAAAAGAGTGTCATAGACAGTTATAGATTAAATCAGCACTGAATACATCCATAAAACCATTATACCCAAGATCAGACTTCTTGAATTGTACTCTGTGCTTTCAAGAAAGCTTTGTTAAATTTTAGGGATTTTTGCCATTTTCTTTTCTTGAGAAGAAGAGCTTTGTTTTAGTAAATGTAAGTTCCTGCTTGTGAACTTTCCACCACTGAACAAGGAACTCATTCCCATTTAGTGTTTTCTCTGCATCAAGTATAAAGATTAAATTTTACCAGTAAATGTCACCCTATGACTGAGTGCAAATTTAGAGACAGTGTGATTGATCAGTGACTTTGACCTTAAGAAAGGATTTACAAATAGGTTTAAAAGACAGAGTGGACATAACTTGCACTTCTGACCTTGCAGAAGTGAATTTTTTTAGGTTTATAACACTCAGACTGTGCTAAATTCTGTCTCTATTCTGCTGCTCCTGTGTCAGACTCTCCAAGATTACAGTGTGGTTCTTACCAAAAAAATAGATTCTTACTATGTGCAAATAAAAAAATATTTCTTCCTGTTATATGCAAAGTAGAAAGATTTCTGCTGCTATCAACCACTTCTCTGATGCTATATTTCTGCCTATTTACCCACCAAGCTGCTTCTGTACCTTTATTTCTCCTTATGTCTGCTTTGTGTTAGGAAGACTTTATCAATACAATCATTTGAGTAAAAAAAAAAAAATCCTTATTTATCCCAGAAGTGATATTCTAAAAAATATACATGCTGTTCTGATTAACTGAATCAGATGGCATACTTTTACTTACTTTTGATTTTAATACCTTCAAAAATACCCCAAACCCTGTATCTCCTTTGACAATAGCATATATTCTCGTGTGACTTCAGTTTGTTTTTGGAACAACTTCTACTAAAATCTTAGTATCATAACTCATACCCTTTTATTTTAGTCCTACTTCTTAGAACAGCCAATAAAAAAGTAGTAATTTTAAAAAATATATGTAGAACTCAAATTCCTAATACTTTTAGAAACTTAGAAATCGTAAGAGCATAAGCTGCTTTAGCCTTTAAAAGCAGGAGGCTTAAACTCAACATCAGTTTGAATTCTCACAGACAATCTTTGTCCGTTAAAAAAAAAAAAAGAACAGAGGCACAAACTAGATAACAGCCTTTTATGGGGTACAGAAATTAAAGTAACAGAATTACCTTTCAAAGAGATCTCCAGGGCTTTAATGTAAAAATAGCTATTATTTTATTAGACAAGGCTCTAATCCACAGTCTGTTCAGCTGTACTCCAGACTTCTATAAGATAATCAATGCCTTCACTGGAGAGTAGCGTGATTTTAAAAAAAAAAAAAATCTTTGGAGAAGCTGGGGAGCCATCTTGTGGTGATTTATTTAACCCTCAAAAGAAAGGAGTCTTCTTTGCATGAAATTGTTTCATTTTCAGTTCAATTAAAGGTTCTGATTGCAGATGCAGAAATTTTTGGCTGGAAATGTATCTTTTCTTTTTCTGTACTTCTGCTCTGTTTAAACATTGGCATCAAAATATATCTAGTAAAAAGGTGAAGGAAAAAAAAAGAATAAAACAGGTTGTGTTTCTGCTAAATTTATTTTGAAAAGCTAATATAACCCATTGTGCTGCCTACAACTGAATGACTTTTACCAGATGCCTTTTCTTCAGAAATATAATATCATTAACTAAGAGAATGTCGTAAGGGAGTAAAAAAGTTCTTTGGATTGAGAAATTTACAGATCATGTTTTTATATCACACTTTTCAGTGAATTTTTTTTCTTATCATGCAAACACATTAATTTATCTATGGGAAGACCTCAATAAAAAGTTGAATGTGTGTTTTATACATTTATGTTGAATTGTTGAGGACTGCACAAAGACTTTGAGTTAGAAAAAGCAGATTCTTTTATGGAATGGCCTTACAAGCATGCCGAGAATCTTTTATAGAAATTCTAAAAGCAACTGAGTAAAAATAAAAAAAATGTACATAGCTACTGCATTAGAGAAACCAGCTCTCCTTCAGCTGAAAGGAAGTAATTCAATATCAGTTCCTTGGAACATGTTTGGTTTGCTCCTTACTTGAGAAGACTAATTCAGTAGTATCTAGGTTTGCTTTTACTAGCCTAGATAATCAGCAATTAACTTCATTAATCAACATGCATGTCAGTGCTTTCAATGCAAGTATTGCACTGAGTATTTTTATTATACTTGTAAGTTATATAAGGGCAATAGTTTTTCCTAGGTATTATTACCTTGTATCTTAAATCCAAGGAAAACATCTTGAACAATATTATAGAAGAGACAAAAGCTGCTTTTCAATAACTGCATTCCTATGAAACAACAAGCTCTTGAGTATGTGGCCATCAAAATGTGTTTTGCATACAAGGATAAGCATAGTACCGGTTTGTGTTGGTTTTCTGCTCCACCTGTACCCTGGTTGTGTTTACTGTTGTTCTTCTTTGTCCTTCCATTTCTTCTTCTTACATTTACCTGCAGGCATCACTAAGTAATGGCAGTATCACTGACTGTGGTAAGGGGTCAAATCAGACTGAAATGGTCACAGACAGTTTATCCAGGAGCCAGAATGATTAATATTGGCATTTTTATTCCCTTCCATTTTCTCCCCTCAGCACAATTTGTAGTGTTTCCTGATTTCACATATTTTCACCTTTTGTCCTAGTTAAAAGAACCATTTCAAAATTTCTGCCTACATAGTGGAGTGGGCTTATTATTTAAATCTGTATTCAAATCTGCTAAGCCATTGCAGAATTTCTACAAGTACACATTCTGCTCACCTTTTCTGCGTGAATTTCATCTATACAGTTTAAATTTGAATCATTCTAAACCTCTCCTCACTGTCAGAAAAGGTTTTACATGAAGTCACCTACATAGATATTCTAGTTTTTCTTCCTAACATACTAAGACAGTCTGAAATACTGTTCCTTTGGTTAATACATACTGTAATGCATAAACTGCATCTAAGGGCAAATTAATATTTCTTTCCCCATTGTGACAAACTTGGCTTGCCTCATTTATTTATTTATTCCAAAACTCTCACAGAGACATTCTATGTATTCTTTACAAATTATATGCCAGATATAGACCATATTCAATTTTTCCAATGCCCTGTCTGAATAATACATTGGAGGTGGTGAAGATGTAAAAGTTAGAATAAGTGAAGTACATATGACGGGAATCTGAAGTGATTTCTAGTTTCTAGATCCAGATAGCCTTCCTCTCACATGAGCCATGGTAACTGAAGAATGCCTCAGACACGTAAAGCAAGGCATCAGAACCTTCAGCTATGCTGTGGTGCTCTTTGAGGAGGTGGTGTACACACATTTTATCCTTTATAGTCAGAAGACTCTGATGAAAGCCTGTGGGAATATGTCTGCTTTGCCTGAATGGCTAACGATTAATTATTAGATACATAGAACATTTGAATAAGCAATCCTCAGGTATAAGTCAACTATCAGATTTTATTTCATTACCACGTTAATGTTCAAGTATCACTGCCCTTGAAATATAAATGACTTAATAGGATTATGGCAGTTCATCCCCCTTCTCACCCATCAGATGAATAGTATTTACAGTAAGAATATTGCTTCCTGGCCTGATTAAGTTGAAATAGATAGGAAAATATTTTAAAGAGCCATATCTTTTTCTTCTGGAATATCAAGATGTTTCTGTGTAGCTTCCATGCAGAAAAATAAACAAGTGCAATCTATAATGAAAAAGAATATCACATTCTGAAGGCTTTTGTAGTAATAGCAATAATTAAGAGAAATTAAGAGGAGAAGGATAGATGTTGGGAAGAGCAGATTAGAAGATGGCAGAAACAGAAAAAAGAAATATCTGTATATTTGTATATGGACTGATAGCAGATCAGGAGTTAAAGTGAAGAAATATAAAGACTAAAAGGGTTATGGTTTACCTATGAGAATAAGAAAAAGAAGCTGACAGCTATGGAAAGAAAAAAAATAAAATGAGCAAGCAAATTACACGAGAAAGATGATATAACCTTTATTAATGGACATCAAAAAACAGTGAAAAATGTTTGTAAAAGCAAACACTATAGAAGTACATACAAATTCGGGCACCAAGGTGAACAGCTAAAATACTGAGAATGAGGCTTAAGCTTTTTATATATGTTTCATATATTTTTAGCTTTGTAGATTGATAGTGCACAGCTATAACTTTAGTACTTTTCTTACCCCTTTTCCCCTAAATTTTAGAACAATAGGCTGACCTTCTAAAAACATTCCTGAAATATTGTTTTGTCTTATTCCAAGTAGGGTACCTACAACAAGATATAATAAGAACTGAGGCAGAGAACCCCTTGGACCAACTCCAAGGGGCTGACCCAGGGTGGGTTACTGGGGCAACTGAATCTCCAATTGGATGTACCTGTTATATATCCTAATTAATTAGCCTTATAAAACTGTACAAGTCTGGTGCTGGGTGTGCACCAGAACAACTGGAAGCTTTCAAAAAATAAAGGTCTGCTTTTTACTTTCCTATTATAACATTATTGCAAGGGGTTTTTCTCTTTCAAGTATATGCAACAAGAAAACATCATTAACATAGCATTTTTAAGACAGCAAAACTGTATTTGATTCCAAATCAACATTATGTAACATTACCTAAATGTCTGATCTCTGCAGGTATACTGAGCTATCAGTCCTTAAAACTATTTTATTTGAAGTGTTTCTTTCTCTCACGTGCCTGTAAAAATCTCTTCCTTTTTTAAAGCTTTAGTTTCTGATTAATTTGTCTTATTTCTACTTTACTCATAATTATACAGTCCCTTGGGGAAAAAAATGTCCATATTATGTATCAAAAACACAATTTGTCACAATTTGTCACAGTTGCCAGTCTTTGCCTAAGGCAAGGCCGGGAATGGAATATCAGGGGGTTTGCAGGTCAAGACAGAGATGAATTGACAGAGGACTGTGGGGGCACTTGCTCATTGTTACTAGCATATACCTAACTCTGACTAATACTAGCACAGTGTATCACTTGAGGCTGTGATCCTGAAACAATTATTCATTTTATGAGCATTGAACTTAGCCCAAATGCAATTTAGAATTGACTTCACTGGTGAAGCTGCAAAGAATCTACTGTGTTTTGACTCTGATCATGACAGGGTGGCTTCTCACACAGGACCACACACCTTCAAATTAAAAGTATGTCACATAAAGGTTAGCTATTTATAAAATTCTGCAGATGCTGCTAGATGTGATAAGGTTGCCACTACTTAGATAAATACAGTGTTGCTGTATATAAATATCTTTCATAACCTCAGCATACACATTAATAAATCAAGCCACTGCACATGCTGAAGCCCGGCTTCCCAGGAAGTGGATGGACATTACTTGCTGCTAGAAAGTAGAGAATGAAGTTTTCAGCATCTCTAGTCTTTGCTTGCTTCTGCAACCTTTCCCTTTTAGTTATTTCAACCTATGTGTTACTTTTATATCTTATTTTCTTCAGACATCTGCCTGAGGAGGAAGTGACAGAGTGGCTTGGTGGGCACCTGGCAACCAGATAAGACATGCCTTATGAGGAGTGACTAGGGTCTTTTCCAGCCTAAATGATTCGCTGATTTATCTCAGAAAATCCAGGTATTCATAACTGTGACATTCAAAATATAGAACTTATTATTTCATCATATAAGATCTTCCATTAATCAAGATTGAAACAAAAATTAGAGATATGATGAATTCAATACTTTTTTTCTAAGATTATTGTTCATATTGTGTTAATTACTCATATTATTCATTTTTACGCAGTTTTTTCCATTAAGAGCGTTTTCCATTTTTCTTGTTTACATAATATCTGATATAAAATATTTCTAGTGACTTCTAGATGTGGTTGAAAAATCAGTAATTTATCCCATGAATCATAATGACTATAATGAGAACTTTCAGAATTAAGGTACTTTGAGTATTCTGGTATTTGAAGCAGCATGGAGACTATCAATAACATTTCTCAAAAATAAATCTGTGGATGTGCTACATCCACAGATTCAAAAAGAAATATGAGTTTTCAGCAAATTCTATAAAAATTAATTTTTAAATTTTTGGTTGGCTACAATATTTTCTGTGACTCTTACTGAACTGTTGTTCAGCAACTGCAATTACAGCACTGCCATGATCTTAAACATGAAGAGGCAAAGCAATGATGACATAACACTAAACTGAATAATACAATTATGATCTTATTAAGAATATGCATTGTTTGTTACTTTAGAAAGACAAAATATCCATCTAGGAAGTGTTAGGATCTAACTACATTTAAAATGAAGTTTAAACTTTTCCAGGCTTAACAGAAAAAGAGGAGAGGAAAAAATACCAACAAACCTTTTTCTAGTATGGAAATTAAGGTTCTGATGAAGTACATGGGACTGAGATAGAAACTTATAAAGACAGATCAACATTAAATTTCATTGTTATGATGTCTCCTGACAAACATGTATCATTTATATATATGAAAACAGGATTTTTTTTTTGCTATTCAATATTGCATTTTAGAAAGAAGTATCTCCTAAACTACTTTTGTGTTGTTGCTTGTTATTACCATCCTCCATTTTTGAGTCAGACTTACTGTACCAAAGCCAGAAGATTACTGTAACTAAAAGAAGAGAAGGTTAGAAGTTATTATTTATGAGCTATGAGGTTCAAAGTAGAATTGTATTTTCTTTTTATTAATTTTCTGTATAATAAGGCAGTTTTCTAAGAATTTCAGCAGGGATGAAACAGAAGTTGTGATTCAATTGAATTCGGATTGTCTCCCAATTCAGTTTGAAAAATGACAGGCTAAATAAATACATCATCTCCACTGGCACTGAGAAATAATGCATTGTGTTATTTGAAATAATTAGTTATGTGAGAATATTATAATTATATAGAATAAAAATGTGTTTATTTATTAATCAGTTTTAAAATTAGTAGAAAAACTGAATTATGATAAACTATGGATGTAAAGATTTCACAGTTCATGTGTTTTATATTCAAACTAATTGATTCTCTTCTCAAAGACAGTGGCCTTTGTGCCTGTATAGAGGCCTGACATTGTCTGCACACAGCTTTTTACTACTACTTCATCTACATTAAACAAAAAAAACCTCCCACAATGTAATATTTGATCACAAAAAAAGAGAAAACCTATTAAAAATCTATAACTAAATATTTTTTTCCAAATTTTGCCATTTGATGCAAACAACAAAAAGAGGCATCAGGTTTTTATTAAGGTTTTCCATAGGGGAAAATTCTCTAGAAACAGAGAAATCAATTTATTGTTATAGTTGTGAAATTGTAAACGATAATAGTACTTACACAGCTTTCAGCAGGACAATAGAAATGGAAATTCAGACTCTTAGTTTTATGATTTCTACTTTGTGATACTCAGTTTCTGGTTTCTGTGCGATCTTAATCAGCACATTCCTACAGGGATTTTGTAAAACAGGAAGCACAATGGGTCATGACCCAGACCAGTGTGAACATCAGTCCCTTTAGAATCATCCTCTAATTTTGTAAATATTGATTTTGTATGCTCAAATCAAAGCTAGCTTACTGAATGGACTGAAAACTAGAGTGTTTATACAAATTAATTCATATTATTTTAAAACTCAGGAAGCAGAATGATAAAGATCGGAAGATTTTATATATATTCTCTGTAAGAAAACGGTTTTAAGGTGTTTGGTGACTGGTATTTTTGTTTCTTCATTTGGTTTTATTTCTGGTTTATTTTTGCCATTTTACAAGAGAAAATGCTTGTGATATTCAGCTAATGTCCAATAATCATCACAATTTTCCTTAACTCCATGTTCCATGTGTTAATGATCAATCATCAAAACTACCTGAAGCAAAATTTAGCCTGTGGCTTTTGAGAACTTCAGGTTATGTCTCTATAGGATTATGAAAAACGAGCTGTTGAAAGACTAAGCAAAGGACTGTCCAGCGACTCAGAAATGTTTGCAATTGCCATTTGCATGCAAAGGCAGAATTTGCTAGAGACTTTTGGCTGCAATCATTGATGTATCACTGCTCCTACTGTCTCTGGCATCAATCTGAAGCAAAAATCTTTCTACTTCTCATTCACATCTTATCACTAAGAGAAAAATATTGCTAGAAGCCTGGACAAAAGGAGGCTAAGGGGAGATGTTATTAACTCTCTACATATCCTGAAAGGATGTTGTAGTGAAGTGGGTGTCAGTCTCTTCTCCCAAGTCACAATTGGCATGATGAGAGGAAATGGCCTCAAGTTGCACCAAGGTAATGTTTACTTTAGATTTTAGGAAAAATGTCTTCAAGGAAAGGGTTGTAAATCCTTGGAATAGAATGTTCAGGGAAGTGATAGAGGCACCATCCCTGGAAGTGTTCCAAAAATATGGATATGTCACTTGAGAACATC
>VWYI01034273.1:0-13107 GCA_013399455.1 Anthoscopus minutus
TCCTGCCTCCAGCAAAGACAATCCCATCTAAGGGGTTGTCTTCGTTCAGGGATCTGGTTGCACCTTGTGGGTGATGAAAAGGATGGAGAGACCCGGTGCATACCTCAAGGGGACCTTGTTTTAGGGTGAACTACCCATGACACGGTGCTTGTATCTGTAGCTGCATGTACATATGTATATAATTAAGGTAGTGAATGTTTGTATATAATTTAAAGGTTTTAAAATTTAATGTAACAATTTTACGAGAAAAAATTTGGAGTGGATAATGTTAAGGGTTAAGTGTCCTTCTCTTGTTCCTTCTCAGCTACTGGAATTTTTTCCCATTAGCTGAGGGGAAACTTGATGGCTGGTACTTCTCAGGTGCTTAATTATGACAAAGAATCGGCTGGGCCCACGGGGCAGCTGGGAGGGAGCTGAGGCTCTTTTGTCCTTCAGCGGGAGAGCAGAATATACTCACTCAGAGCTGTTTCTGCTGGGGAGAAAAGGATTTTGCCATCATCCAGATGGAGCAGCTGCTTCTTCTTCATCTTTGTTTTTGGCCCTCGCACCCTGTCCTGCCGGATGTGCTGCAGCATGAACTGCCCACCACAGAGCTGCTGATCCATCTCATCCACCGGCCCGGGATTCCTGCTCATCCCTGCTGTTCCAGCGAGGTGTTTCTCAGAGCCCTGCAGAAGCATCGAGACTGACTGCCTGCAGAGAGGTTTGTGAAGTCCAGTCTCTCTTCCACCTTTTCTGTCTCGGCCGAGAAGGCTGCCACGGGGTCCCTGTTTTCTGTTCTGTGGTTAATACTGTAGTCATTGTCGTTTGTTTGTCTTATTATACATATCAGTAAAGAACAGTTATTCCTATTCCCATATCTCTGTCTGAGAGCCCCTTGTTTTCAAGATATAATAATTTGGAGGGAAAGGGGGAGGCTTACATTTTTCTTTTTCATTTCAAAAGAAGTTCCTGTCTTCCTTCACAGATACCTCTTCCAAACTGAGACACTTACACATACAGACTGCTATGCAGTCAGAGGTCAGGCCAATAGGGTCTCTCCCCAGCTGTGCCCCTGGTTTGCCCTCAGTCCCTTGCCATCTCTGAGCCTTGTTGTCAAGCAGCTATGTTTCCTGCTGGCTCTTCCCACCTCTTTGCTCAGAAGGCCCTCAGCATGGAGACAAGCAATGAGAGTGCCCAGGCACAACATCTGCCCTTGAGTTCTACTTGGAAGCACTGCATTAAATTTTGAAAGTACAGCTCAGATGCTCTCTGCTTTCCTAGGTTAGCTGTGATGGGGCTCTGGTCATCTACCAAGTACAGTAGGCACAGACATAAGGGAGGAATCCTGATCCAAAAGAGGCAATTTTCCACTAAGCAACCCCACAGATTATTTGTTTCTGTATGTATTGCTAAACATATTGCAGAGCAGACATTTGATTACTCCTAAAAGCAAAGTCCAGTATTTCCTTTAATAATCATAATCCATTATTTTATCCCATTTCTACCATCAGCCCTAGGATGATAGTGCAATCCATTGTTCAATGTGGCTATAACCACAATTCAGACAAACTCAGCCACAGACAAAAAGAGCTGAGCCAAAACAGCACGGGAACCACTGAGCTTCCCAGAATACTGCTCTCAATATATAAAGCTGCATAGCTGTGCTTACTCATGCCCCACATACCAGTTGGGTGCCCACAAAAATGTGTCTTTCCAGATCCCCAAACTCAGGCACCCCCTTCTGTACAGTCAAGTGAAGAGCGCATACATGCCACACCCACATGGGTATATACAGAAGATATCACAGTAAGTCAGTGTGCAAGGGATGGAGTTATACCTGAAGGCAGTGCTTTTACATCAGGCTCTAATAAATCAGCCCAAATGCAGCACATGTGTAGTCCCTGGTAATAAAGCAAATAAACCATTTATTTTGACTTTGCAATTCCTGTTCCAAATAATTTAATTAAATATTGCTGGGTATTTTGCCTACATTAAAAGTTGTAGTAAGTGTGTACCTAAAATTTCTAGCAAACCTAGAAGCACGCAACAATCCAGGCTGCAAATGCACATTCTGTATATTAATTACCATAGCATTATCATTTTATATTTTTTCAATATGCCAGCTTCCATTCTAAAAACAATTCACTATTAATATACATTTTATGTAACTAGCAGCATGCCAGGGATTTCTCACAGCTCTCATCCCAGAAGAATCCCCAGAATTCAGCAAGGTGATCAAATCTCATATTTCAAGTCTTCCAGTGATTACTCAGTTCAATTCACCTCCAATGATCTGGAATTTGCTTCTGCCCCCACAGAGCATCCAGCCTTCCTGGTGAACTGCAGGATGCAGAGCAGATTAAGGGCTCCACTCCTAATCAATCAAGACATTTTTAAGCATATCTTTACCTGTAAGTGTATGTGTTGCTTTAGTAATCAATGGCATCACCTAAAAGTATAGTCAATCAAGTTGTTACACACTAGTCTGAATACTTGATGCTATAAAGTAGAAAAATCCACTGGCACAGCTTTTGAGCTGTTCTAGAAAAACTCACAAGTAATGCTTAGGCACTGAAACTTATCAGTCAGGAATAGTATAAACAAGAGCAGCAGGAGCAGCTACAGTGGCATTGCTTTTCAAAACAAACTCGATGGCTGTTGGAAAGCAAGGCTAGAGCCTTCTTTTAGGTTTAAAATTGAACCTGGGAAGAAAGGCAGATGCTCAGGGTTGTAGATGAGTCACAGGAGATGTGTGAGAAGTTGGCCTACCTAAAATCTTTCAGAGGATGGTGAAAACTGTAGTAAAAAATTTATTAAAGGTTTGTTTTCACTAAATCTTTGCTCCTGGTTTTATATGGAATTTAAAGCAGTGTGGTAACTTTATTCTATCAGTAACAAATCCCAGCCAGTGAGAACAGTTTATATTCCCAAAGGCAATTGGACAGTGTGGCTCTCTGGGAGGTGAGTAGATATAACCAGGGTGCTTCAGCCATCTGCAGTGGCTACTGAAGCTAATGGGAATTGCTGGTACTCAGCACCACTGATGCTTGGTCTCCGGGAGAGGAATTTGTGATTCACCATGAGTTTATTGATTACAGATGGAGACATGCCCTTGAAAGGCATTGAAGTTTCCAGCCCTCATGCAGATGTGCACCCATGGGCTTCTGTCTACAAGATGGTGTTTCAATTCTAACCACAGAACTGAGAAGTCAGTATCATGGCACACTTGCTGTGTGCTCATCAGAGAAAATCTCAAACAGCTCCAATTAAACTCAGGTCACACAAGAGGAAAGACTTGCTTTCGTACATCTACCACCCCTCCTGACAGCAGGCTGGAGCTCATGGGTAGAAGAACACAGGCCTATGAAAAAGTATACTATATGCAATTGCCTTCAGGACATGATAAAGGTTGGGAAGACAGTACACAAAGCACTTCCAGACTTGAGTCAGAGAACAAAAGTGTGAAGTTCCTTAGTACAAGGTCTAACTCCATTTCATATCCATAGGCCCAGAGGTGCTGTCAGGTAAACAGCATGAGTCTTGGGTACCTACAATATCCCTTGTCAGCAATCTTTATTCATCACTGCCATTTCTCATCTGCTTAACAGCCAGAAAGTCATGGAGAAATATTTTGTCCACATTTTATCTGCATCCACTTTCCAGAGACTTACCTCTAAGAAAACAGAAAAAAAAATATAACCACTTGCAGATGCCTATCCCTGAGACAGAAGTGCCCACTTCTTCGTGAAAAGCAGCATGGTGCACCTACCACAATTGCTTCTATTCAGAGACATCTCTATTGAGGTGTCTACTCCAGATCCAGGAATCCTTTGGAAACAGGCCCTGACTGCCCTTCCATTTTCCCTACAGCCTGTATTTGCATTCAGACTTTGTGTAACTTCTGAATGCGGGGTAGGAAAGGCTGATTATGACACAACACAGGTTTCTTAACAAAGTAAGACAATCCTGCCTTTTGGAAGTCTCACTATGCTCTTTTAATCCAAATAGATGTTATTGCTAGTAGCATGGAGTAGATCTTCAGTGACTAAGTAGAGAGTGACCTGTTGATTTTCTTGGATTATCAATTATTTACACAACCCAAATATCCTGCGTAACATCCAAACCACTGCTCTGCATATCATGCACTCTCTTCCCCAACAAGGTCAGGTATCAGGACTGCAAGAACAGTCAATTGGAGTCGAGATGGTTTTAAACCAGGCATCTTGGCTTCCAAGTAGTAAAAATTTATTTGTGTAAAACTGCTTGGGCACTTGGTTCTCAAATAGGCGGCCTAAAAGACTGACTTTGCTGATATGAAAGTCTTCATGCTTGGCATTTAAAAGAGCTCTTCAAAAAGAATTTGACAAATTACTTCATTAAAATTTGGGGGATTTATGGGAATGATTTTCAAGTAGTTATTGAAACAGAGGTGCTCACAACTTTCCTAGGAAGTATGTCAAAATTAATAAAATAATTCCAGCAGCAGAAGAATGCTGCAGTCAGGTTCCTTATTCATCTGTGCCCAAAGGCTGGACTCTTCCTTGGTATGAAGAAGGCACAAGCCATGGCTGACATTTCCCTGCACCTGAGACTGTGATGGCATGTCTCTCCCAAATGCCTCTCTCACAGCCTCTCATCAGCCCATCTGTGTTTTCTTCCTCTCCCCCACATATATAATTTAATTTAATTTGGTCAAAAATATATTTTCAGCCACCTGTCAAATTTGGATTACACTAGTCAGGATATCCAAAGTTATACTGGAGGAAGGATGCACCTGCATCAGAGGCCAGATTTTAGTGGCATGCTGAAAACTCCCCAAAATGTTTAGCACCTGCAGATGGAAGCCCAAAGAAGAGCTTCATTACACCTAAATAGTAACACTTGCTCCAGAGTGGGACCACACAGAAAAGAGCACAGTCCTGGCAAACCCTGTGCCCTAGAGACTGCCTGAGCCCCAGCCCAGCACTCCAGAGCAGCTGTATACTCCAAAGGCAGATACTCCAAGCTGCAGTTGAGGAATAAACATCCCTTGAATTGAGGCCCACCTCTCACTGCAGCAACGGGCTGAAAGCAAGACACAGGGCACTTTCAAACAGAAAAAAGTGGGGAAGGAAGTATGCAAAACCCACCTACCTGTGAGAAGATTAAGTCTTATCCAACAGGCCACTCACTTCCTCCTGACAGTCAAGCTTCCACCATACTGCCAGCACAGTAAAAGATTTCAGTGTGGGCAAGCAGGAGGGCAAACACAAGTCTAGAAGTAAGGGGGTTAATTTCTTACTGATAACAGAACTGTCATGGTCATTCTTCCTAATTTCAGGGACCTTTTAAATAAAGTTCCACTCCAGAAGCCAAGCATGAAAGGAGAGGAATGAAAACTCCTTGATAGATAAGATATTACAAGAGACTGTCAGAAGCTTGCTAGGAGAATGAAGTAACACTCTGGATACTGTCATTGAAAACAATAATGAAAGAGTACACCATTTTCTTAACTGAACCACTATCAAATCTATGTTACTGCCACACAACATATTTTTCGTCCAAAAGTGCCAATTTCAAGCTATGACTATTGATCTCTATCTAACACTCAAAATTAACTGCACTACTAAGGAAAAGTGGCACCAAATCGTTTGAAAACATCAAACAGTAAAAAGCCAATGGGGTCAAATCAAGGTCAGAATTTGATGAGTAGGGTGTCAGAAATTTAATCCATTTTGTCTAGGATAATGTATAGCGCCTGTATAGAGACTTTTTCTCCCTTTCTTTTCTGTAATTTTTTTAAGCTAGCTTCTCTCAAAGATATCACAAAACCAGACCTCAACTTTTTTTTTTACGAACTTTTTTCCATGACTGGGCAGAGAAAAGATTAAATGGACTGCAACACAGATGGCAATTATGCCTGTTTATTTTCTAATGAGTCACAAGATTATTTTTGCCTTCTGCCACATCATTTCAGAATAAAAGAAAACCTTATCTTGGAGGAGACTTGAGGGGACAAAACAACATTGTTAAAAGTTCCAGTCCAACAAGACTGAAGTGTATTTAAAAAATAAAATCAAACAAAACCAAACAACAACAAAAAAATCCAACCCAAAACTTTAACCACAACAACTAAAGGCCCATTCACAAACTGAGAAATGATGGGTAAATCTGTTCCACCAACTGGTGAATGTGGTGGCAATCCAGCTCATTAAAAGTCTCACAACAAAATATTCAACAACTCTCAGTGACACCTTGCATGTAAAACTCAGCATTTGGAGAAAGTTAATTCCCTAACTGTGGCTACCCCCCATAAGAGCCATCTCTGCCCTTTAACTGCTTCCCATATCACCCCACCTGCCCTGGATATTCCCCAGCCTCAGAGAGCTGACAGAACTCATTTCCAGTCTGAGAGCCAACCCCAGAGAGCTGTGGAGGCAGCACAGCTGTGAGCACACTGACCCAGTGCTGCTGGGACTTGACTGGGGCCACTTACTTTTGAAACCTAGGTCGAGTAACCAATTTGATTGTAGCAACACCGTCTGCTTCTCATATCACAGTCTAGTAATTAGTATGCTCTTGAAAAGAATCATGAAGTATGTATTCATTAGTTCAAACCCTTGTCTCTCACCTCCTCAAGAAATGCCTTAACCACAGGGTTTCAGAAAGGGAGACTCCCCTCTAAACAAAAATTCAGGCTTTGATCCTAAGAGGGCTAAATCCTTAGCCTACTGATCAGGACACATGGCTGAATGAGAAAAATCCTTTATCTGAGAACTTTTCATATGTTTTAGGCAGTAACTGGGGGTGGATAATATGAATTTGGATTTTGTCAGGAAGAGTCTGAGTGTGACCTCCCACCTCCTACCAGAATACAAAATATGCAGAAGAGGATCCATTTTAAAGGAAGATATACACTCCTTTCTGGAACAGCACTACTTCCATGCTGGAACACATTTGCTTTCTGCAGTAGTAGGTAAAGATATCCCTACTCAGGAGATGGCTGTGTTTCAGAAATACCCATGTAGTCAGGACATTTCTATTTCCTGGTTCTAGAGATCCACCTTCAGTGTCTGGAGATTCCTGCTGCCTTTGGTAAGCCTCAGGCTTATCTATCCTAAGGAAGTTCAAAGACACCACAACTGGTGTGGCAAAGACAGGGCACAGTTAGGTTGAATAATTTGTTACCTAAAAATGCTTCTGACAGATGGCAAGGCTGTTCTGGAACACTGTGAACATAACAGATTTTGGGACAGGGTGCTGAAGAAAACTGATTTTAGTGAAAAGTTGGATTTTTATCAAAATGACCTTTTCCACTCCAAGTGCCTGCTTTGCATAGAAAATCGCAAAGAAAACTCCAAAATTTGATAAGAAATTGAACATCCCAGTGACTTGAGTTCTGGTTTGGATATCATTATCCTTCATTGGTCATTAGCTGCAACCGGGTTCCACGTCCAACATGCGTCATTGCCAAATGTTCCCAAGGAGAACAGAAATGTTCTCCCAAGGAGACAGAAAACCATCATTCTCAAAGTTTAAGGAAGAGCTCAAAAGCTCAAAGTTTAAGGAAAAGAATGGACTGCTTGCCCTGAACACTTGCAAATTCCTTTATCTGACATGGAAACCAGTTGCTTCTACCTTGCTTTCCCCACCCCCCTCTCAAAAAACCTGCAATATTCACAATCCATTCTAATTATCAAGGCATTTTCAGTCTGTATTCCTAAAGAAATGAGGCTCACTTGTTGCCACTATTCTCCATTTTACTGTACAATGATAGTTCTGTGTCCCTTCCTATCTCCTCAATGCCCTCAGAAACTACCCAACAGACAGGGAAGGGGAAAGGAGCTGTGAGTGCTAGGTGGGAAGACTAGATATAAAAATCCTTAGTTCTGTCTTGATACTTTGCAACCATAGCAAAGATCTACACAGCAGATCAGCAAGAGTCTGAGGTTTGAGAGGAAACACTGCCAAAAGCTGGTATTTCTTTCCTCTTAAAAAAAAAAAACCAAACTTGAAACAGTTTATTGCTAGATGTTGTATCAATTGTATCTAAAGTTTTCAGTTTCAGTACTTGTATGATGTATATACCAAGTGGAGAGAGATCTTACTAAAACCTTCCAGGATGAAAACTCACACTAGCCAGTCTAGACATTCTCTAGCAAATACAAAAGTGGGATCAGATGGTGCTGCTATTCTGACCCAAAATAAAAATCAATATAAATTAAAGAATAAATATTAATCAAATGAAAAAACAACTAAATCAAGTGAATATTAGCTAAAACAAAGCTTAGTTTGAGATGGTGAAATGCTACAATGTAGCTTATTGAGGTAAATCCATTAAAAAACCAATACTTTCTAAAGCATGTATTGAAGTATATTTTTGTCTTATGGTTATGTAGAAACTTTAAGAAAGAACTTGATTTTCCAAATTAGAGTGGAAACCAACTCATTGGCTTCTATTTGGTATGTAGCTTTCTACATTCTAGCTATTAAATTCAGAGCCCACTGAATTTTTAGTGTCAACTTAAACTCTGGGTTTACTTTGGATTCCTCTTCTAAAGTGTTTCATTTAAGTGAGATGAAAATTGTTGATTTCTGATACTTTACTACATATCTAGGAAACAGAATCATGGAGCATAAGGTGACAATTGAGTTAAATTATACACATCCGTCTCTCCAAGAAAAGGTTTTCTATTTGTCTTGGAATGAACTTTTTTCCAATACCTGGTAATTCTCCTGATTTCTACATACATATTCCACGGAAGAAGCAAAGGTTACTGTTGTATAGCATTACTTCTGTATGATGCTGTATGTTTTTAATTAGACACTCCCACAATGATTTCCATATCTAGCCACTTGCTCTTCTTATTTCTTGATAAGTGATGGCTTTATCAGGAAGATGGGGGCGAGTCTGTTACTGCTTTGAGTAAACAGCCTAAAGGTCATTTTAGATGTTGGTTTTGACACTCTTGGTTCAGTAGACACCCACCATAGCTGCCACCAGTATGCTGAAGTTAACCTTGTGGAAAAATAGCCTTCCAGTGGGTCCTGCTGTCTCTCCAGAAAAAGAGACCACCAGTGGGCACTTAACAATGAAATGAGGAAAATTCTATCAAATTCCCCTCAAAGATACCTGTCAGATGCATTTGGTCTGAGGTCAGGATCCAAGCCTTCCCTGAGGTCTGCTAATGTTAGGGGAAAGTCCTCTAGTTAATGGAGTCTCTGAGTCCTTGTGTGTCCCAATGGGTGCCACAGTTCTAGCCAGTGCTCAAGGACCTGTTAAAGGAGGTTTCTCTAAGAGGTGACAGCAGCAGAAGACATTCCAGCTACATGGGCACAACTGACTTTAGCAGGCATGACTATGTGCACTAGAATGAGAGGGGTAAAACCCATGGCTCACATGGCACCCCCACTTGGGGTGTTCACTTGCACAGCTACCACATACCCCACAGCCCTCCAACCCAGGATTCTGCACGTACCAGGTGTCTCTCCTGCTCCCACAAGATTGAACAGTAGAACAGCAGAAGGCACAGCTTTGCTGAAATAGATGCATCCACTGTCATGAGTGTGTTGACAGCACACACCACCACTGTGCCTCCATCAATAAAAGGTCGTTCCAACACTATATTCCTGGTCACCGTGTCCCACGCACTCTTCAGCATAAAAGCAGGAAGAACCCAGCAGACAGATCTAGTAAGATACTAACACCCTGTAAAAGAAGAGTTTCATGACTAGAGCTAATATCCAGAGCAAAGGCCAAAGCACCCACAGGGCTCATATAGCAATGTCTTGTATTGCAGCTCTACAGACTGAGCAACACATATCCCACAAGGCAGAATGAAAAGTTCACTGCAGAATAACCTCTAGAGTCCTTTCCGGAAACTTCACACAAACAAAATTAATTTTCTTGTCAAAATTAGGTACTCCAGGCTCCTAGGCTCTCATTTTAGGCACCTGAAGATAAGGTTTTCCAAAAGACTATGGAACAGGTGACTCTCACTGAAGTCCCAGGTAAAGAGTTCCTGTGGATTCAGGCCCCCATTATGCTATTCTGGTACTACCTGGTGCTTCACCTCTCTTCCCTCACACCAGTATGCAGATAGCTCAGTACAAGGCATCTCAGACACTTCATCTCCCCAGACTGAACACAGCACCTCCAGTAATAACTGAAATACAGTGTCAAATAATTCATCCTGCTGGAACATACCTTCTGTGTCCACTTTATAGAAGTGGAAAGGTAGAGCACAGTCCATCTCTCCTTGTCCAGCTAGACACAGGTCTGAGGTTTTCCTAAAAGTTAAGAGACAGGTTGTACTGATACATTACCTCAATTTTTCTGGAAAGAGAGGTACATGCTAATATATATGCTGTTAAATTTCTATATAAAGTGCACCTTGTATCATCTTTGCCTCACCCGTGCAGCTAAAAAAGAGAAGAGAAACCAGAATGGCAAACAGCTACAGAAGACTGCAAATACATGTGTGTTCTTCCAAGATGATGCTGTCTTTTCAGAGCCAGACACTCAGGTTTCTGCATCTACCAGCCCTTTTGCTTCAAGACACACTTGATAGTAGCTACCAGAACATCCTGCTCTTCTTTTCCACCAGGCCTTGTGAAATCCAGCTGACCTCTGGCACTGCCCTCAAAACCAGCACAGGCTGTTCTGCTGCCCTTAGAGATGAAACTTCTGGTCTTTAGAAGAGATTCCTAGCACAATTCACTCTAAATGGCATTATCATGCAGCTGCTAATAGATAAAAACTACTGAGGACACATCCCATTGCTCTTTTTCCTGCCTTCACTCCACAGCAAACAAGGTTCAGAGCTCAAGGTTTCAGAGACCTTTGCAAAAGCAGTCAAGCCCAACTTCCACACAGCCCTATATGGTATTGTATAGGCACAGTCTGCTTTCTTCAGACACAGGGCTCCATTTTCCAGTACATAATTTTCACTTTGTGCTAAACAGACAACCGTGTGAAAACTCCCTTTTTTTGGGTTTGACATTATCGTACAGACAAGAAAACCATCTGCAGTTTTCAGCTTCAGCTTTTGCTCCAAGTTGGGATCTTTCTGTTACTTTCCCAATACATTTTCAAGCCCAGACACTAATTCAGTCTACTCCCTACTTCAGCTGGTCTCCAATCCTGTGAGCAATGTCTGCTTTTTAGCACAATGCAGGAGTCACTAAACAGCACCTGAGCAGGATGCTTACAATCCCACCTTGCTATACCACAAAACAGGCTCCTTGAATCCAGTACTTACCCAAAAAGGGCATGAGCATGCCAGTTACATAGCCCAGCACTGCTCACTTATGAAGGGCAAAATAGCACCAGTGGAACTTCAGGGCAGTCCAACATCACAACCTGTCATATATTCCTTGCTAAAAGGAATCTGCGTAAAGAAAACACAAGCTGTATTTAAGCAATAATACCTTCTGGGAATGTCTAGCAACAAGTGCTCTGCGGAACAAGCTGTGCCCTTACCCTCAATACCCTCACCACTCAACATTCTCAGGCTGAGTTAAAATACCTGACTTAAAAGTCGTAATTGCTATTCTTAACAGTAAAGTACTTTTTTTTTTTTAAATGTACCTTTTAACATGCTGCAAAGTTAAACATGGCTTGCATGTTGCATGTTGCCATGGATATGATTTCACGTTTATAAGCCGCTAAATGGTAGCATGGGAACAAACAGCAGAACAGGGTTTTGTTTGGCATTTTGCTTCATTTAGGATAGCAGCTAACTACTTTTCTTATTAATAAGCTTTTGATTTTACTGGAGTTTCTCTAGGAATAGAGTCCATCTCACTGACATTAAACACATCACAACCAATCCTACAGTCTGTGTAAGCAGAGCCCTGACCTCTGTGGCATCACTCATGACAATCAGGGTATAAGGTCAAGCCTGAGTATGTTTATACATCTGCCATGGCTGATATCAGACAGGATACAGTGCATGAAAACATCCTTCATCTCTGCTTTCTTCATCTGTCAACACAGAGAGCAGGAGTTGAGCTGGAACTTTTATTCAGAATAAAACTATTATCAATTCTGACAAAAATAGGTACCGAAGTTAGGTTTTCACTTGAAGTGAGGAGCAGTTTCATTCCATAGGGAATCCCAGGAAGAATCTCCAAAATGGAATTGCTAAATTTGTATCCACTTCAAATCAACTGCATCGTGCAGAAAGGCTAATGGAGCAAGAATAAAATCCAGACTGGCAGGAAGGTGTTACCAGTTCAGAATATCAAGTCTAAATGCCTTCTTCACATTCACACCTAATGACTTGTGGCCACATCTATTTCAAAGACTGTGTGTGTACCTCTAGCCCTGCTGGATGAGTTAAGTGGCAAAAGTCACCTGCTCTTCAGTGGTACATTCTACCCCTCAGATAATGAACCCAGAGATAACTTTTGTCTGCTGGTTGGTTACATGTAGGATTGTATCACCTCAGCTGCTATCACTAGAAAATCTGAAAATAAGACATAATTGCAACAGACAAATCTGGGGATTACACCACACCATGTCCCTCCAAATCACGCAGCCAGAGTGTTTATCTCTGTCTGTGTATTGCTGTCATGAAAAATTCTGTACCTATTTCAGTGTCAGAGATACATATCAGTCAAACCTGACTTCAGCTCCTGAAGTGGGTGGAGAGCAACACCGCCCCTCTCCTGTGCTGGAGCCTGCAACTAAGCTGCATTTTACTCACAAACATATCTGTAGTTCTGCTGTGTTCTGACTTTTAAAAAAAAATCTTATTGGACAGACACCACCAGCAAGTTTCTCCACTCTGTGGAGTGTCTTCACAGCCCTCCCACACTGTGAAAATGACTCAGACTAAACTACTAAATTTAGGGCATTGGTATTCTACGTGTTACGCTGGTGTTCATACAAGTAATGCCTTAAACAGTAAATTTCTGAATTAAGCATTCAGGCATCTTTTCTATACTGCATTTGCCACAGAAAGAGAATGGCAATGAAGGTGGGCTGAGGAGGAGGTTATTTGGATCATAATTCGGCTTGTGTTTTGGCTAGAGCTATATGGGAATTTGAATGAGGTTTGCATCCACTTTTAGAAGTATGTAATGACCAATATCATGATGTTAGATCTCAAGTGATGAAGATGTGCAAGATTAGCTCCCCAT
>VWYI01034275.1:0-20528 GCA_013399455.1 Anthoscopus minutus
TATCATATATCATATCATATACCATATATATCATATATCATATATCATAATCATATATCATATATAATGTAAAATATATAATGTAAAATATATACTATATAATGTATAATGCATCATATATATTATATAATATATAATATAGAACATGCGATATGTAATATATAATACAAAATACATAATATATAATATATATACTACAATATATAAGTGTCCTATACTACACAAATATTTATTAATTTTTATATAGGCCTTAATATTTATTAAAGGCTTTCAAACAAGTACACCTCGGGCAGTCAAAGCCTGCCAGGGGCTGTGCCCAAGCTGGACAATGGGCACGAGTTTTTCAGACAGATCTAAGTCTGGGCTGTTGGCATATCAGGGGTTAATTCTCCAGTTACAGCTTCAGGCAATGAAGTCACATTCCCCCAGGTTGCCCCTCCCCAACTCACTCTGGTTTATACTTTTTGGTGTCTGTTGGGTGTCTGTGGGTTCCAGGCCCAGAGGAATTGCTGTGTCTGAATAAAACGGGAGCACAGCAGCTGACACTCTATATGGAGTTTAGAGTTACACACTAAGTGCAGGGTTTGAAAAATTTACAAGCTAAAATCCTAAAGCATCTCTTCCCTCCTCAGGGAGCTCTCCCAGCATCCCAGAGCTGGCACCTGGGGCCTTTGAGCGGCTCTGAGGAGATCCCACACTCAGAAGCCACCGTCACAAACACCTGCAGCAGAATCCAGGTTGGAAATGCCCCATTCCAGCACAGGAACCACTGACTGCAGCACAGCCTCAGCCACCTCAGGAACTTGTGCTGAATCCAAACTCTGAGCTGTGGCTGCTCCAGAGCCTCACTCCCATGTTCTTTCCTGGCACATCCTCTCAGCAGCTGGACCCTTCTACCCTTTCATCCTCCAAGGAAAGCTTACCCCAATATGGAATCTGCATTAATCTGAACAGGCAGTGCCTGGGACTCTCCTGAGACCTCGCTCTCTGTTGAACCCATTTTTATTCATCCATCAAAAAGTATTAATTCTCCTTTTTGCATTGCTCTCTGCCTGGGTTTTTTATTTTTTCATTATCTTTTAAAGCACTGAGGAACCCCATCCCCTTCTGCTCAAGCCACAAGATGATAAAGTTGTTTTTCCCTGCAGCTCTTTTCAATGCATCATTTAGCAGCCCTCCTCTAACACGTTCTGAAAAGCCTCTCTTATCCCAGGTGGAGGGCGGGGAAGGAGGATCTGGTGGGACTGTGGAATTGAAATCCATCTAGGTTTAAATAGCTCAAGGTCAGTTTGGGATGGGAACACAACAGCAGATTTCAGGAGACTTCGTTCAATGAATTGTTGATTGGAAAAGCTCTTTCGGATCCCCGTGGAGCAGAATCTGGAAGGAATGTGTTTTCCAAAAGGAGGACAGCGGGTTGGTTGTTAATGATTTCAATAAAGCAAGGGAAGGCACGTTAGGAGGTCGGTCGTGAGGGTAAAAGGGGAGGCTGGGGTATTGCTCATTAGTGGTTTGCCACAATTAACTCCATTTCTGTGTTTGCTTTCACTGCAAACCCTCCAGTTAATTCCAACAGGGGAGAGGGGCCCTGCTGCAGGCACCTGCAAGGGGCAGGAGAGAGCCCGGGCAGAGCCGAGCCTGCCCAGCCCGGCTTTGCTGTGTCACAACTCGGGAGCAAAGCGGGGATTTACTCTCCAGAGCAATCCGTGGGTTATTTCACAAGGATGGGCAGGAAGTCAGAGCAAAATAGCAGAGAACCTGATGGAGAAGGTGGTGAAATCACTGCCAGCTGTGGCTTTCTTTCAGCCTTGGGTTGAGCCCAAAGCCCCATAAATTCCATTTTTCAGGGAGGTTTATTTTAATCTTTCTCCTCCTCTGTATTCTCCCATTTATTCTTCCATTATTTACCTTTCTTCTCCTCTGTATTCTCTTCTGCCTTGGGTTGAGCCCAAACCCCTACAAATTCCATTTTTCAGGGAGGTTTTTTTTACCTTTCTCCTCCTCTGTATTCTCTTCTGCCTTGGGTTGAGCCCAAACCCCTACAAATTCCATTTTTCAGGGAGGTTTTTTTTACCTTTCTCCTCCTCTGTATTCTCCCATTTCCTTTGCTCTTCCTTTCCTCTTCCACAAACTATTGATTCTCATCTTGTCTTTTATTTACTGCCAGCTCACTCATTATGTCAGGAATCCTATCCTAAAATGCCATTCTGTTTTCTGCATTCACAGCCTTTAAATAAAGGGGAGGTTTTTGCAGCTCCCTGCGAAGGTGCCTGGCACTGTTGGGGTTTTTATTTCAGGATGAAAAGAGGGAATGGCTGGAATGCTCCTCCAGCACTGGGAATTTCTGCTTTCAGCACTGGGAATTTCTGCTTTCAGCACTCACAGCCCGGTGAGAAATGGGTAATGGGGACAGCTCGGGCTGAAAATGGGATAAATCAGGCAGGTGAGAGGATTTGGGGAGTCTACCCACAGTGGGAAGGCAGGGAGAGGGAATTTTCTCCCTGTCCCCAAGGATTTAAACCCCCAAGAATTCCCCAAGGAATTCTGCTGCTCCTCTTGGCCCTGAGGAGGGTCCTGGAAGGGTGAATGGGGTCCTGGAAAAGTCAATTGAGTCCTGGAAGGGTGAATGGGGTCCTGAGTGTAAATGGAGTTCTGGAAAGGTAAATTGTGCCCTGGAAGGGTGTATGGAGTCCTGGAAGGGTAAATGTGGCCCTGAGGAGGTAAATAGGGTCCTGGAAGGGTGAAAGCGATCCTGAGTGGTAAATGGGGTCCTGGAAGGGTGAATGGTGTCCTGAGGGATAAATGGAGTTCTAGAAGGGTAAATTGTGCCCTGGAAGGGTGAATTGAGTCCTGGAAGGGAGAATGGGGTCCTGAGCAATGAATAGTGTCCTAGAAGGGTAAATTGTACCCTGGAAGGATAAATGGGGTCCTGAGAAGGTAAATAGGGTCCTGGAAGGGTAAATTGTGCCCTGGAAGGGAAAATATGGTCCCCAAAATGGTAAATGATGTCCTGAGGGGTAAATGGGGTCATGAAATTATAAATGGGGTAACTGGGAAGAGTACTGGAAGAGTAACTGGGGTTCAAGGAATAAATCAGGTCCTGGAAGGGTAAAGAGGGTTCTTGGGGAAGGGAAGGGGAAGGGGAAGGGGAAGGGCTAACACATTGACAGAGGCTGGTCAGTCAGTGTTTAACACCAGGGCTCATCTCTGGGCTCCCCAGGCTCAGTTACAGCTCCAGTCTGTGCTGGGGAGGCACTCGGAGCTGCAGCAGATCTCTGAAGGCAGTTGGGTGCTGGCAATAAAACCCTGAGTGTTTGGGAGCTGCAGTAACTCAGTCATGTGGCTTTTATTTCTGTGCTTTGGTCACTGACCCCACAGTGGCACTGAAAAATGGGAGCAGATTGTGTTTAGGTGGGAAATGGAGGGTGGCTGTCAAAAAATAAATAAAACAAAGTGGCTGAGCCCATTTTAATTAAAGCTCAGGATGAAGTGGTTGGCTCATTCTCCTCAATGGTTCCTAAGCTCTGCTTCTCACTTCCAAGCCATTGCTTTGTGCCTGTGGATCTGATGCAGATAAAGTGAATTCCTGGAAAGATCCTGTTATAAATGAAGTCCCATTTGTCTAATTCAATACCACAAACTTAAAATTTAAAAACAATTTTTAATTAAGTAGTAATTTTATATAAAAGGTTAGAATCCAATATAATAGAGTAAATAATTTGATGGTGGTTTGGATAAAGCATAAGCAAAACCCATGGGGTACGTGGGTGGGATTCTCCCCTACCTCACGTACCAACACCAAAGGATTCCAGACACTTCTCTACTGTGTGCTAATGCATATTCATCAATATTGTTTTATAAATCTCCTCCTCGTTTCAGTTCCTAATCCCTGTCACTGTGCAGCCCATGCTCTCGCTGCTGCTGAGGGGTTTCTGTACTTTTTGGGGTCTTTTGGATGAAGGCCGAGGTTTCCCAGCTGTGCTCTGGAGCAGCTGGCAGGTGGCACATGCACAGGGAGCTCGGTGCTATTCAAGAAGTGCTTTGTTCCAATTAAACCTCATTTATTGCATAGATAAGAGCACTATTTCAGACTCTCCACCTGGAGTTGTCCCAGCTCCTCCTTCTCAGGGTCTGTCCTGCTCTGGGAGATGTCCCAATTCCATCCTGATGCCAGCTTTGCTTTGGGAGCTTTCCTGACTCCGTCCATGCCCAGGCNTTATTTTCCCCAAAATATTGATACAACTACAATTTAATCAGCACCAATCACATCCATATATCACAATCCTGAGTGCTCAGCAGGGCTGGCTGCCAGGAGCTGTGCTGCCTCTCCCTGCAGCCAGCGCCCAGCTGGTACAAACACGCGGGATCTGGATTACCTGGCTGCACAGGGAGAGGGGAGAGCATGGCAGGAGCTCTCCCAGAGCTCAGGGCAGGCACTGATCAATAGGTGAAGAAAACCTGAGCAATGGGGCAAGAGGGAATGACCAGAAGTGAGTCTCTGCTCAGCCAGAGGTGGAAAAATCAGAGTAAAATGGTTTTAGCTCAAACCTGCTCAAACCAGACACCAATTGTTTGGTGGTGAAAGCTCAGCTTAGGATGTGCCCCAAAAATGCTGAGCATTTTCTCCCTTTGCCCCGCAAATGAGCTCGTGTAGTGGTTTGGATTTCTTCACTGGGGTTTTTTGGCTAACGCAGCAAACTAAACCAAAATGGAGGGTTTAGTATTAGCTAAATACTAAATGGAAGGTTTAGTATTAGCTAAAATTTCTAGTGCTCTTATTCCTTGCTGTGAGATATGGATAAGGAGGAAGATAAAATAGGCATAAACCTTAAAAGGTATGGAAAAAAACTTTATTAACAGAAATAAAGAATAATAAGAAACAGAATCAAACTTTGAGCTTTCCCAAGCTTACCTGTCTTGTAAAATATAAAATTCACAAAAAAACCCCAAGCTTCTAAATAGCCTAAAAAGTTGTCAGTTCTTAAAACTACCCAGCTATCAACCCTTTTTCAAACACAAAAATAGCTCCCAACAACCTCCCCCCAAAAAATTACCTCTATAAATATCTTCCTCTCTTTCCACTAAATATTAGTTAATATTGAATTTGTTTTTTATTATTATATATTATTGTGTCTTATATGTTGTTTATTATTATTTATTATTATGTATTATTTGTTGTTATTTTTATTATTTTTATTGTTTTTTATTACTTATTTATTGGTTTATACTATAATTTTAAAATTATTTTAAAATTTAGTGTTAATACAAAACCAACACAGCTCCAAAACTCGATTTTTATTTTTTTTTTTAATGGGGGAGGCACAGCCAGGAATCTGCAGCTGGATGGGAGCTGCCACTACAGAGGAGCTCTGCAGTTCCTTCCCAGCCACACAACAGGTCCTGCATTGATTTCCCTGAGAGAAATAAATAAAAAATGTAATAAATGGAGCTGTGTGAATAACCAGCGTTTGCAGGCAGCAACGTGCTGAAAAGCAGAAAGCACACTTTGGGGGGAAGAAGCATTTTTTACCTTCCCAGGGGTGGAAGGAAAACAAAGGAGGAAATATGTGTTTCAGGTTGAATGAAACATTGATTTGTTTTGGAGGAGGCAGGGGAGAGGGTGATCCATTCTCTTACAATTTGGCATATTTAGAAAATAAAAGATCTCAGTGATGGAAAAGAGAAGGGAATGGTGTGAGAAGAGAAAAATGCTGGGAATATGGTCCATTTTTTTCCCATACGTTTTCTTTGGGTGAAAGAATCGAGAAATTTGTTGCATCTCCGAGTCCCTCTGCACATGTCTGTCAATAAAATCTTTTCCAGCACCGCCTCCCCTTGGCTATTAGGACCATTTTCTCCCAGGAGCAGCAGTTCTTTGGTGCCAGAAGAGCTTATTCAGTTAATTGCTTTGTGCATGCACAGGAGAGACGCTGGGAGATTTCCGAGCACGGGCTCAGACTCAGACGGAATCCGAAGGCATCGACAATTTGTGTGCCCACCCGAGGATCCCTGCTGCTGCAGGGGGTGGCAATGGATCATTATTCATGCCCAGGGAATTCTGTTCTCTTGTCATGCAGCTCCAGATACCACTTCTTTTTTGTGCTTTCTGGATGCTGCTCCTGAAAGACGAGGAGCTTTTGAAGCAGACCAAGGTTAGATCTGGTGACCTTTACTGGTATTTTTTTCCTTAGTTTTTGGGGGTTTTTTTCTTGATTTTTTTCCCTCCTTCACTATTTTTTTTTTTTTTTTTGGTGTTTTTCACGACGAATGGAGGAAATTTCTGGGTAATTCTTCCTCAGCTGGAGAGGGATAAGCAAAAGGCTTCCACGTGTCAGGAGCATGAGATTGGCTGTGAGATACCATTGATTAGCTGAGACATTCGGAATTGTTTCCAGCAGCACTCAGAGAGCAGGAAAAATCCAACACAGCCCGGGTTTAAGTGAGGATCCCTTGCAGATAATAAACCTGCAGGGAGCTGTGTGTGAGGCAGGTAAATGAGCTGCTCAGTCCTGGGGTCGGTGAGTTTTTGACATCAGCTGCTTCCAGCTCAGCTGCATCACTGTGCTTGGGTATTGCTGTGGGCGAGGGGTGAGGGCAGCAGGATGGATGCAAACAGCAATTCAGAGAATCATGGAATCACAGAATCAATGAATTACAGAGTCACGGAATCACAGAGTCACAGAGTTGCAGAATCATGGAATCACAGAATCATGGAATCATGGAATCATGGAATCACAGAATCATGGAATTAAGAGTCACAGAGTCACAGAGTCACAGAGTTGCAGAATCATGGAATCACGGAATCACAGAATCATGGAATTAAGAGTCACAGAATCACAGAGTCACAGAATCATAGAGTCACAGAATCAATAATGGAATCACAGAATCATGGAGTCACAGAATCATAGAATTTCAGAATCACAGAATTTCAGAATCATGGAATCACAAAGTCACAGAATCTCAGGATCACAGAATCACAGAATTTCAGAATCACTGCATTGGAAGAGACCGTCAAGACCATCGAGTCCAACCCAGCCCTAACACCTCAGCTAAACCACAGCACCGAGTGCCACATCCAATCCTTTTTTAAACACATCCAGGTGATGCCTTGGGCTTTTGGGTTTTCTGTTCTGCATTGGGGTGTGGATTTTGTTCAGGGTTACTGGGATCCTTTCACAAGGTGATGAAGACACAACAATCCTGCTCCAATTGGGACTCAAGGATAATTTTTCCAAACTTCAGGCTCAAAGTACAACCAGTGTGGAAGGAGGAGGGCGGGCAAGTGGGACTGCTGTGTGCAAATGGACCCAAACCTATAAAAATGTGAGATCTGGGGCTGGGCCCTCCTTTGCCTCCACCTTGGAGCCATCCAGGCCGAGCCCGAGCATGGCCCTGGTGCTGCCCTTTGAGGGCCTCAATAAATGTCCTTTATTCCCTGAACTCCATCCAGCCTCTGTTCCAGAGATCACAGGGATGGTGACTCCACCACCTCCCTGGGCAGAACATTCCAGTACTTTATCACCCTTTCTGTAAAATCTTTTCCCTGCTATCCAAGCTGTATTTCCATGGCACAGCTCGAGGCTGTGTCCTCTGGTTCTGTCAGAGCTGCCTGGAGAAAGAGACCGAACCCAGCTGACCCCAGGCACCTTTCAGGGAGTTGAAGAGTGATGAGGTCACCTCTGAGTCTCCTTTTCTCCAAGCTGAACAACCCCAGCTCCCTCAGCTCACAGGGTTTGTGTTCCCAGACCCTCACCAGCCTCTGGAGGTGCTCGAGCATCTCAATGTCCTTCCTAAACCGAGGGGTGAAGCACTGGAACAAGGTGTGCTCGTGTTCAGGGCTGGCACACAGGGAAAAGTCCAATTTTTGGGGAAGCTGGAATCCTAGAATCCCAGAATCCCAGAATCCTAGAATCCCAGAATCCCAGAATCCCAGGCTGGTTTGGGTTGGAAGAGGCCTTAAAGCTCATCTCGTTCCATGACCCAGGCAATGCTGGTGTTTTACAGCCTCTTAGACATTGGGTAGGGGAAGAAAAATGAGCCAGCTGGGGGAAAGGAAGGACTCAGGGCCAAATTTTTAACTTGGAGAGCACATGGAGAGTGAATAAACATGTATAAGGAAGGTTTGGAATGACTCTTTTAACAAGGCCTGAATATCTGGGGCTGACCCTGAAATCCTTCACATCTGCAGCCAAAATAAAAGCTGCCCCAGATTGAAAGGAGCCAGGGGGTGGTGCTCACATCCCCCAAAGGATGAGTTCTGCCAGCTTCTCAGGGGTTAATTCATCCTGCCTCAGTCTGTGTCCCTCTGGGACTGCTGCAAGGGCAGCACCGGCTTGGGAAGGCTCTGAAAAGCCAGGAGCTGCTCTGACAGGTCCTGGCATTAAAATAAAAGGCTCTGAGAATCAATCCTGGCATTTCCCATCTTTAAATAAACTCATCTTGTGTGGGTGAGCCTTTAGCCAGCAGGAAAATGGTGAGAAGTGGGGAGAGGACACCTGAGCAGCAGCACAGGATTTAATCCAACCCCTCTGGTCCCAAGCAGCTTTGATGTGGTCCTGGAATGAGCTGGGGCCCTGCAAACTGCTGCTCCCTGCAGAAAATTAATCAGGAGGCCTCGGATCCCACCCCACATCTGACCTGAGCTGCTAAATAGGTTACACCAAGATTTAAGGATCGCCCCAGTTTTCCCTCTAATAGGCAATTCTTCTGCTTAATTTGCAGAACAAGAAAAAAGCCATTATGTAAAATTTATCAGCAGCAATTGACTCTCATTAGAGACTGGGAGACTTTGTTGGATGTGGGGAAGGAGCCTCCAAATTTTCATTTACCAGCCTGAGCCTCCCTGTGATTGTGCTGACCCCTGCCCTGAACAAATTCAGCCACGGAGCCACCAACATTTCCCTGCTGTTCTCACAAGAGCTGCTCACAGCCGGGCTGGGGAGTCCTTGAGCAGCCAGAGTTCTGCTGGAAGCCTGAGCTGGGCTGCAGGAAGTGCCTGCAGATTGCAGGGCTGTTATTGCAGTGCTTGAACACTGAATTTTGCCACGTTGAGAGAGCTCAGCTCCAGTGGAAATGAGTTCAAGGGTGCTGGAGAGCAGCTCCGTGCTGGGAAAATGAGCTGGGTTGTGCCCATGGGATGGGGGGAAATTTGGACTTGAAACCCCGTGGGATAGAGGCAAATTTAGACTTTAAAACCCCATGGGGTAGAAGGAAATTTGGACTTTAAAGCCCCGTGGGATGGAGGCAAATTCGGTCTTAAAACTCCATGGGATAGAGGGAAATTCAGACTTTAACCCCATGGGATAGAGGGAAATTCGGACTTTAAACCTCATGGGATAGAGGGAAATTTGGACTTTAAACCTCATGGGATAGAGGGAAATTTGGATTTTAAGCCCCATGGGATAGAGGGAAATTCGGACTTTAAACCTCATGGGATAGAGGGAAATTTGGACTTTAAAGCCCCATAGGATAGAGGGGAAATTCAGACTTTAACCCCCATGGATGCCCCAGCGTGGCTCTGGGCACTCTTACCTGAGTTGAACACCTTTAATCAGTGCTGTATTTCCTGACACCCCCAAATCTGCCTCTTCTCACCCCTCTGCTCTCCCAAATCTGCAGAGAGCTGCTGTCCATAATTCCTGAGGCCAGAGCACAGCGTGCTGGGGAGCTGCTCTTGTTTCCTTCATGCTGCAGCAGCAGCTTTTGGCTCCAGCTGGAAGCAGCTGTGCCTTGCCCTGCGTGGGGGGACAGGTAAACCATAACATTCCTTTTTGTGAGAGACACCAGGGACATGGAAATTATTACTGAAGTGCTCAGACAGGGATTTCTCCTTCCCTTTTTCCCCCCACAATAAATGTTAATTATACATGAAGGTTCGCTGCAGCAGAAGGGATTATAATTAATTTATATTTGAAGTATTATAGGTTTCACTACAAACTGCATTTCATTGCAACAAAGTGTATTATGAGTGTTGTTTGCTGCCAGCAATTTTCAGAAACTGGCCACAAAGCTTTGCATCCATTAATCCAGCACTAAGGACAGCAGCAGGCAGATAAAACTGGGGGGAAATAGTAAAATAAGTCTCTTTAACTTGTAAGCAGAGACCTGGGAGGAGTTGCAGAACTCAACTCAACCTGAGAAATGCAGAGAGGCCCACATGAATTGGGAAGGGAAAGTTTGGATCCAAATCCATGCCTGAACATGCCTGGAAATGAGGATTTGTCTGTTTCTTTTGTCTCTGCTTTAAACTTCCAGTAAGTTAAAATCCATCTGGAAGCAGGATCATTTTTGGTTGTTGTTGGTGCCCAGAGCAGAATGAAGGCAGTGGTGACCATGGGGACAGGCAGGAAGGTTTCACTCCTGACCTGAGGGAAAATCCCTACTTCCCTGAACCTCTCTCCTTTTCCAGCATCACCCACGCAGTTTTCTGGGATGAGAGGCTCTCCAAGCCAGGGATTTGGTTTATCCAGGTAGGCTGGACACTCCCAAACTCCCTGTCACAAGATAAGTGTCAAACCCAACACACCAGGCAGGATATTAAAAACATAAATGGCAAGTTGATAACTTTTAATTGGCATTTCCTAATTTCTACATGAACCTCTCAGATCTCCCTCCTTGCCATCTTTTTGAGGGGTCAGGTCTTGGTTTCTTTGCCATCCCTGAGGCTTCTCTGCTCTGCTGATGCTCTCCACACCGTCCCCTCTGCCTGGCAGCAGAATGAAAATCCCTTTTAGTGCAGACAGGAGCTGCAGCCCTGCTGCCCCAGCCTCAGCCTGCAGAAAAGGGCAGCTTTGATTTGTCAGGGGCTGCAGCAAACAGCTGGACAGCTGCTGTGAGCAGCTGTGAGGAAAGGTGACAGCCAGCCCTCCTCTGCTCCCTGCCAAGGTGTGCCCAGGCAGCCTCAGCTGCAGCAAAGTCAGGGACAAGCAGCACCAGTAACGTCAGCTTGCCCAGGGAAGGGAAGAATTTGGGGTTTGGATTTGGTCTGAGGCTGTCTCTGCAAGAACCTTCCAGAGAAAGGATCCAGCTAATGACAAGGTCGCTGATTATCCCTTTGTTGTTTATTTTCACAGGTGCCTTGGGATCCTTTGGGTTGTTAAAACCAGGATTCCCACTTTTCCCTGCTTCTTTTGGAGGCATCACAGAAGAACTTTGCCTGGGGAGCACAGGGGGCTTCTGCCATCTCCTTGGGCCATTCCCTCCATCCTGTTTGGAATAGCTGGAAATCAGGATTCCCACTGTGTGCCATTGCTGTGCCTGAGCAGCGTGGGGCTGACTAAAAACCAGTTCCTGGCCCATACTGGGAGCCTGACAGGAGCCAGCAGGCTCAGGAGATCCAGCTCCCCTCAGCTCGAGGGGCTCAGCTGACTGAGCGAGTTTCATGTCAGCACTTCCTGCCAGGGCTATTAAAAGCCGTGCTGAGGCTGCAGCTGGGGCTGTCTGCAGCACATCTGGATGTACTCGAGCTATCTTTGTGCTGGGGCACCAAAACCCAGCAGAGCTGCAGCAGCACAGCCCTCAGAGCTGTCAGCAGGACCTGCCTGAGCCCCTGGAAAATGAGCTGCCAGCTCAGGTGCTGCTGTCCTCAGCTCCTGCCCACTTCAGCCTGCCCAGGTGAAGCCACCTGTGTCCCTGTCACCCCGTGGCAGTGCGGAAGTGTTCTCTCTCCTGCAGCATTCCCCGCTCAATCTGCATGTTCTTGGCTTCCTGGCTATTTCAAGACTGTGCTGAAGGCACTCATGGCCACTTCAGCGAGCCCTGGTTTGCTTCCAAGAGCTTTCTTACACGATTCATCCTCACAGTCGAGCTGTAAAATTAACAGACTGCTTTATTACACAGGCTGCATCGCCCAGGAGGACCCAACCAAAGGCTGAGAGCAGCTTTAATCCCAACAGAATGGCACCTTGGCAGTAAAACCCTTTTGCCAGGCTTGTGCTGGAGGTGTTTGCTGAGAAGGAGGAGCCCTGAGCAGGCTGTCCCAGCTCTGCTTGACACGAGATGCGGGATGGGACGCCCTGATTTGGGAGCAGCAACAACGAGGCCTCTTCCAAGGGGATGCTGTGGGAAATGGGGCTCTGGGGGCAGCACTGCAGCGCTGCTAAACTGAGGAGCTGTCATTTAGGGAGTGTCATGACACCGCATTTGTTAAAGCCTGGCACCGCTTCCTCCCCGCACGCCCCACAGTGTGACTCAGCCGGGTGAAAAATACCCACAGAAACCCCTTTGCCTGTGCAGTCTGCATCCCAGCCTCGTCACAGAATGGAAACTGGGAGGTGGGGGGTCAGCAATGGCTCCCAGAAATCCCTCCTGTGAGCCAGAAGCGAGAGCCCCACCGGAGCAGGCTGAGTGGGGGCGAGGCATCTGCCCCCTTCCTCGCCTCTGACTCAGCCTCTGAGATAAAAGACCTTTTCCAGAAAGCACTGGGGTGAAAATATTTCAGTTTGCTGCAGCTTTGCCGTTGCCAGCCTCACTAATTTCTGCTCTGATGTCACCAGCAGTGGCCCCATTACTGTTATTTATAGTGTTTGTGCCGTGGGCTTTGCCTGTGCTCAAGGCTCTGTCGCTGGTCTGAAGGAAGGGAAGAGCAGGGATGCATCTCCCAGCCTGGAGTGTTCTGCAGGTTCTTCACATCCCACCTGGGCTGCCTGCATCTCCCCCATGCTCTTGCCTGTGCTCCAGCAAGCTGAGCCTTCCTGAGGCTTATTTTGGTTGCTTAGAACTTGGTCTAACAAATGCAGTAAAGTCATGAGAGCGAGCAAATCCGGTAAGGGCGCTGCGGGCGAGGCAGCCTGCAAAGCCAGATGCAAACGCAGCCAACCAGAAACCAAAAAGATATTAGTACTGAGAGAGCAGGCAATTATTCTCCCATCTGAGTGGCAGAATTCTCAGTGTGTGTGTGTGACTTCAGTGCTTCTTCAGGACAGCCAGGCTCTGCTTTTGGGTGGAAATGGGGAGAGCCAAGGTTGGTTCAAAGCTCAAATCTTGCTCTTCACGGCAGCCTTGGGCTGCAATTAATGGATGCATTTAACGAGCACTGGCAAAATGTGAGAAGGACTTTGAATCTATGAACCTGAAGTGTTGGAAAATTGTGAGTCAGGCTTTTCATCTGATCACATTTATACTAAAATTAACCAAAAAAAAAAAAAAAGGTGATGAAGAGGCAGCCATGGTTTCAGTGTTTTCCTGCAGAGCTTTAAATCTCTGGGGGTTGTGTCTGCAAGTTCTGCTGCCTGAAAGTTGAACTCCTTAGAAAAAGCACCAAATATTGCCAGAGAGAGTACATCTGTAAGCACTGGAAGCTCTGCAGCCCAAAATCTGTCCCAGAAGAGCTCTTTTAGCACTTTAGCTGAAGTGTGCACTGTCAGTGAACAGGAGAGAGGCTTGGGCAGACAAGGTGTCAGCAGCACAGGCCCTCGTGTCTTGAAGGTATCCCACAAAACCACATGCCCTGGAATCGGTCCCTGAGGGTAAACATTCCTTACAGTGAACTTGTGCCCTTGTGTTCCTTACACATTTCCCATTTTTCTGCAGCATTTCAGAAAAGAAGAAGCCCCTCAATGTGTCAATGATCAGGAGTAACTCTCCCTCTCCTTGCCATCAATGCCTTCTGTGGGTTTAAAGGCAGCATTTCCTCCCAACCCAAGAAAAATCCCATTTTGAGGGACCCTTCAGAGTGATTGGTCACAACCATTAGAACTAACACAGGGTTTGTTGTGACATCTGATTCTTCTTTAGTTCTTCAAAAGATCAGCACTGCAGGAGCACAACCCTGGGCTGGATCTGGGAATCTCAGACTGGAGTTTCATTAAATGGTGTGGCCAGAGTGACCTCCTGAGGCATTAATTAATCCCTGGGACACTGGGCACAGGGCCCTGGGCTGGTTTTGCAGCTCTGTGCCTGAGAGCTGAGTCTTGGGGCCACTGCTGTCTTCTCCCTGAGGCCCAAAGAGTCCCCCAGCTGAATAAAACATTTAATAATGCTGAAGTGCCTCTAAAGATGAGGTGGTTGATGAATGAGTTCTTACTGCTGGGGTTTTTTTCCCCTTTGGAGATGTGTTTGGATGCCAACTGCAATTTTAGTGCAGAGTGGTATCGATCACCACCCTGCATGTGTAATACAGTCAGTTGTTATTCATTTCCTTATTGTTTCTCTCCTCTGAGATGATCCTTGTTGGGTACCTCGGGGGGCAGGTTAATAAAACTCTGCCTATTTCGATTAGACACTGAGGGAAGCATTTTCCTTGTACAGCCCCACTCCCTTTGGCACAGACCTCTGAGGCACTGTTCCAGCACTTCTCCAGGTGGCAGCCTGGGATTCTGCAGTGAAATATGCTCCTTTTCTTTTTATTTCTGCTGAGTTTCGTGACCTGGCATTGCTACCTGTCACCGAGGCTGCTTTTTCCCTGAGTAATGTCACAGCACTTATTTTTATGGCTATACTGGAGATAATGAGCCCTCTCCCGAATGGGAGATAAGGCTGAGACAAAGACAGAGCTGCTGGCTTTTAAGTGACATGAGAGGCTCCAGATCCTCCTGTGACAGGCCCCTCTGTGAGCACAGACACTGATAAGAGAGGGAGCAATGTGGCAGCTCTGATAGGAGCAGTGACCTCCTCAGCACTGACACATTGCAGGGAAAAGGCTGCAGACCCAGACCCACAGAGCAGGGCTGAACTCAGCGTTTGAGCCTCGAAATGCCTTTGTAGCTATGGTCAGAAATGCCTTCCTTAGCTGGGATTAACACAAGTGAGAAAATGAAGTGTTAGAATAGCTTTGGATGTGGCTGTGCCTCCCCCTTCCCCTGCATGATGCCATAGGATTTTAGTTTTGTTATTTTTCATGCATTTGTGACCCTGCAGTTCTTTAGTGCACAACTCCAAACCCCACACACAGCGTGAGCTGCTGCTTCCCCATTCTGCTCACACACAGCAATTCCTGCCCAGGCCTGGCAATCAAGGGCACCTCCCTGCCCCAGGCCCCAGAGATGCAAACAAAAGGGACTTGGGGGCAGCAAACTTGGCCTGAATGACTTCATGAGCTGGGGCTGGAATTGGGACATTCACCCCCAGTGTGCACATGGACCAAACTCATCAAAGTGTGAAACCTGTGACCCATTTGGGGTGAGTTTTGTCTGCCCTAAATGCACCTGAATGCCCTTCAATAACCAGAACTGCTTTGTATTCCCTGAATTCTGGCTGCCCTCTGGTTTTGGGCACCCCAAAAGGCAGCATGGCAATGCCCTTTTCCCTCAGGGCTGCACACATTCCCCCGGGACCTGCCTGGCTCCAGGGAGGCTCCTGAGATCAGCTGGGATAAAACCATCCCTGGCTGGGTCTGGGAGAGACACCAGACCCAGCTCTGCAGCGCAGGGATGCCAGGAGTGTTTCAGTCCTGTGGCCAGGATTTTCTGAGCCTGGGAGAGTTTTCAGCCTGGCAGGGGCTGAGCTGTTCCCAAGGGAAAATCTTTTGGGAAACTTCTCTTTCAAGGAGTGTTGTTTGTAAATAGGTTTTGGTTCTCCAAACAATGTCCCACAGCTGTTCTGAATGGGTTTTGCTCTTGTTCCACCCATGGCACCAGAGAGGTTCCTTTGGCCAATCATATATGGGAACACCTGATAAAAAGGGCTGCAAACCCCAAATAAAGGCTTCTCCTCACTGGGATCAAACCTCACTGTTGGGATTTGAATCCACTCTGCTGTTTTGTGTCCTCTAGCCACACAGTCACTGCTCTGCCCCACAGGTGTGCTGAGCAGAGCAGGGAAGCAAAATTTTCTCCTCTGGCAGCAGAGCAGTGCAGGAGAGTGGGCACAGGGGACACTACCAAGTGTCCATAAAGCCCAGGTTGCACAGAGAGACCATTAATATCGATTTCCAGAGAGTTTTTACCCTCTTTCCTCTTGTTTCCAGAATTTCCTGGTTCTTTTCTCCTGTAAGGACAAAGTTGGCAGAGGCAGGAGACCCCTCCCTGCTCACTGCACCTCTGGTCAGGTTGTGCCTGAATTCTGGGGTGAAGAACCTCCAGAACAATTCCACCAGCCCTTCACCCCCCTTAGGCCACTTGTTTTGGACTTGTTTTGTGACTTTGCCATCCTTTCCCTTCACAGAGATGAGAAGCATTCTCATTTAATATTAATCTCCCCTCCATGGATTCAGGCTGCTTCTGACAATGTATCAATTATTTAAACTTATTTAAAAAAAAAATTAAAAAATTCCAGGATTAAAAGATTAATTTCTTGTTGATTTTGGTAATTCCTCCTGCTTTGGCAGCTCTGAGGCTGAGTGAAATAGAGCTTCTGAGTTGCTGTTTGCTCAGAATTCGCCCTGGCCAGGGGCAGGATGGAAATTCTGTTCCCATGTCTAGTTGCCAGGTTCATGTCTGAGTTCAAGCTGGGTGCTGAGCAGAGCAGGCAAAGCCCTTTCAGGGGGCACAGTTGTGTGGGCAATCCCTTGTGCCACTGCACAGGGAACACTGATTGTGTGGCTGGCATCTGCCTGCAGAATTTTAGCTTACAGAAGTAGATTTGAAACAAATATTTTAAGTTTTCCTCTGTGATGCTACGCACTCCTGAGCTCCATGAATTGCCCAGTCCCTCCCACACTTGCAGTGGCTCCAGTGAGAGATCAAAGACCCTCAGGTGCTGCTGTCACCAATTTAAACCACAGCTGGACTGCCCTGGTGTGCCCTGCACAGCTCACCTGCCCCAAACCCAAAATCAGGGCTGCAGCTGACACTGAAGAATGTCTAGAAAAAGGATTAAAAAGAATAATCAAAGAGCTCTGAACATCAAAAAGCAAACAGCTCTATGAAAAATACATGAAAACACTCTGAGGCCTCAATCCCAGCATCACCTGTCTCCCACCCAGTCGCTAATTCCGATGAGCACCCAGGGAATGTGAACTCCTTAAACGGGGTCTTGGGCTGGGGGTTCCCTTCGCTGAGGCTGCCAGAGCAGCCCAGCTCATTCCTCCCACAGCAGGGAATGCTTTTGTGGCATCCCATAAAGGTACCTTTGCCTTCATTAATTGCTCAGACATCCTTCCTTAACGAAGACTTCATGGCATTCACACCTAAAATCAGGCTCCTGTAATTACAAATTAATCAGGGAAAATCCTCTGCAAGCTTTTCTGACTAAATATTCGCTGCTGGAAGGAATCAGAGGGCCCATTATTCTCCTGGCCAGCTGTTTTCATGCTGCATGAGAGACTTTATCCATCAACCCCAAAAACCAATCTTCCCCCTGTGCCCAGCACGGCCCCCATCAATCACCAACACCAGGGAAAGTGCCAGAGCCTCAGCACAGCCTTCCCTGCCCTGGAGAGAGCTGGGAATGCACACTGCAGGTACTGATCCTTCCCTCCTGCAGGGGAAGGAAGGAGGGGAGAGCAGAGGGAGACACAACTTGAGAGCAATGAGGGATTTGTCTCTCCAAACAAGCTCTGGGTCTGTGGTGGATAAAAGCAGCATAAAGGGATAAAAGAAACAATGGGAAGGATCCCACGGATTGATGAATGGAAAAAAAGATATTTGCCTTTACACACAAACTGTGGGTTTGCTGTAAATGGAATTGGGTATTGGAAGGTGAAGGAAACAATGGGGAAAAGCACAGATTCCATAAGAATTAAAAATGCAAAGGGAGGGCTGTGCATGAGAGGGGAATGTGAGGTATCAGCGTTCCGGGCACTCTGCACCTCTCAGGTGCCTCAGGCAGGGGGGAAAGAGAGAGGGAAATGTGGCTGGGAAATTGGGATCCAAAGGAGGCTGCGTCCTCCAAAAACTGCAGAGAGCCCAGGGGATGCCCCATGGCCTCTCCCTTGATTGCAATAAAGCCACAGCACTGCTCTGTCTCCTTTCTGCACACACACCTCTGCTCTTTGGGCAGGAATTCTCCTGACACAACTGAAATGTTTTATTTTTGTTGTCAGAGCCTCTGGCTGGAGAGTGAGAAGCTGCAGGAGCTGAGAGAGCCTGGCATCAAGGGAGGGTGGGGGAAGGCCAGGGAGGGAGGAAAGCAGAATTCCTTGGTTTGGGTGCCATTATTTTATTGCAGCATCCAGATCAAGCTTTGGGCTTCACGTCCTCTCCACCTGCTGTGAGCACCTCTGCAGAGGTCAGCATCATTATCCTCCTTTTCCAGATGGAAAAACTGAGGAAGGTTTGGCTCACACGAGTCCAGCAGAGGCGAGGAAAAAACTCCATTTTCTCCAAGGTATAAAATAACTCTGAGGCCCCTGGGCTGCTCTGCCTTCCCCTTGGAGGAGAGGTGGATGTGGGAGCAGAGTCACCCTGGGCAGGGAGCAGGACAAGGAACACTGGAATAACAGAGATTTCCCACAGGCCCCAGTGTATTTTCCATTTGCTGAGCTCTGTCTGTTGCTGTAGGTCATGGGTTGTCTTGTGCCTTTCCATCTCAGAGCTTTAATTTGTGCTTTGTACACACGGACTCAACCAAAGCGTTCCAGCTGCACTTCATTGCAGTGGGAAGCACTGGGAACCCCAGGGAAGAGAGGTGCTCCAAATGCATTTCACTTCATAAGAGGAAGGAAGGACGGAAGAAAGGAAAAAAAAAACCACAGCAATGCTGATTTATTTTGCGTGCTTCACACTTCATTGACTTCCCTTGAATTGTTCCTAACGTTCCCCCTTCCAGAACTGAGGGAATTTATTCACTTGAGGTGTCTTTAAGCCTTTTTGTGGGTGGGGAGAGTTGAATCTCGAGCTGTGTGCGTTTAACTCGTGCAGAAAGCAGGCTGAGGCTGCACAGGCAGCTGCTCCCCCTCAGCTCTAAGGAGGCTGAGACCTGTGAAACACCTGCAGCACCACCCAGCTGTGCTCTGAGCCTGCCCCTGCCCCGGCTGATGCCACCTGCGTGCTGTGCCTCTGGATCTTGTGCTGGGATTTCAGCTCTGCTTTGGGAACTTTCTGCAGGGTGGAAGAAGCCTGCAGCTGAGCAGCTGCTGGTATTTGCAGAGCATAAATGAGAGGCAGCTCAGGGCTTTGGATGGAGCTCTGGGCTTCTCTCTTTATCTCTCTAAACCACCTTAGGTCATAAGAAGTGGTTTACGTGTTTTAAACGTTGCCCATCCTGCATGGCTTGAGTGGGAAATCCACCCAAAATGGATTTATCAGTCTTTTCCAAGCTTGTGCTTTGAGCAGTCCTATGTCCATAGTAAAATCAAGATCTTTCATTAGGGAATCCTTATTTCATAAGGATTAGATTTGCTCTGGTTAAGTATTTGGCACTTCTTGCCCAGCTGTTGGTTTCCTGCCTGTGTTACTGCTGATCTCAATTCCAATAAAACCACAGCAGAACTCATCCCTTCTGTCATCAGCACCCCTGAGCACAGAGATTTGCATTTTTGTGCATTTTGTCCAAAATCAGCTGGAATTAGTAGCTAAAGCGCACAGGTGCCTGTGAATCTCATCCCATCCTCCATCATCCAAGCAGAAAAAACTTTTTGTGAGACCTCTGAAAAAGTTGCAGCACTCCTCTGTCTCCTGTCTGGACACAAACCTCTGCTGTTTGTGCATGAATTGTCCTGACAGCATTTAGGCCTGTTATAAATACGTATTATATTACTGGCTTTTTGCAAATATTAGATTTGTATGTATAATGTTGAAAAACTTTGCTTTATTAATATAGATTCTTTTATTTCTACTAATAATGAAACTTAGATATAGTAGTGTGATAGATATGTATTTCTTAGGTATATCATGGTATTAAATAAAGACTGCTTTTGTTCATATAACCCAGAAAATGAAAAATTAATCAGAAAACCTCCCCTGCATTCCTACATCATCTTATCCAGATAAAGATGACAGTGACCAGAACTCCAGAGAAAAAATTTATTAAACCTCTGTTATCAGAGACACAAGAGAACCACAAGATTAATCTACTAAAAGAGTTAAAACTGAGCAAAACAACATCTAAACTTTACAAAAAAATTGTTTAAATCATGCATAAGAATCTATGAATATGCAACAAGCTACTACTTTGACAAAACAACTCTTTGTCAGTAAAATATACTCTTAGCAGAATGCCAAACACCCAGCCATTTTAACTCTTTATTTCTGTCTCCTAATTGTCTTTTTATTAAACTTTTTAAATTACACCAAAGAAAGCGAACCTCGTTTTTCACAAGGCCCCACAGAGCGAAATCAGCACCAGAGGTTCTGTCCCAGAGTGCTGAAATAATAACCTGAGTCTGTGTAACCGTGCTGGGAGAGAAAGGTGTAATCCTCATTATTTCACTCAGTAAAGGATCCTCATCCCCGTGGCCAGGATAAGCATTATCCTCATTTTTACAGGGAAATGCAGAGGTGAGGCACAGTTCCTGGAGCAGATCTCATCCGAAGCTCTCCCCAGAGGAGCCCAGCTAAGATTTGGGTGTGACCCCAGACCAGAAGGGAGCACTCTGGTGGGCCTCCCTCACACAAATAAATCCTTTTCCCTTGCTGGATAAACGGTGTGAAAAACGAGCTGCACCTTTTGGGTGTAATTTTTAATAAAGTTTAATAAAAAGACGATGAGGA